>CM045463.1:21734303-21938455 GCA_024666655.1 Dascyllus trimaculatus
AAATCAGCACATTGTAAACTGATACTTAATGATTGATAACTGCCATCTTACTCCAGCTGTGGTGTCGATGTGAACAAATTAAGACTACATTACCTTGAAACTCTGCTTGTTTCTTTACTACAAGTGGTTTTCTGCGTTTGCCTAAAGGTGTCTTATTTTCCTCTTGGAAACAACTTCATCCTATTAACCTTAGTTTCCACTGTAAGAGCAGCACTGTCCTCTGAATTCATGCTGTAAAACAGTCCAGCAGATTTCCCTCTAAAATGTGACTTGTTGGCCAGAGACGTAAAAGAAAGATTTGCAGTCTTTTCAGAGAAACCTTTGGATGTTTACACTGTTGTAATGTGCCAGCATGAATGTGCTCTTGATTCACTGATGATTAAAGTGCAAAACACAGCACCAGGAACAGCTGTATCGATCACTGGCTCAGTGAGAGATTTTGCCTGTTTATTCAAAAGGTCTTTAAGCTTTTATTGTGAAGTTTGTCTATAATGACTGTGGATTTGTCTTAAAATTATGAGATGAAAACATATTTTCAATATGAATTTTGGATTTGTTTGATAGGTGTCCTGTGATTATTTAAATAATTCTTGAAAATGTTTTGATGTTTACTACCCTCCATGTTAACACCTCCAGTTAAACTGTCGTGTGTTTTGAAAGCGTGTGCTGATAAGATTGATTTAAAAACTGGTCTGAGCTTGTGTTCTGGTGCCAAAGAGCGAAAAACCAAGAGTTTAATTCACTTTTCTTTCATTTCTGACTTGAATCTTTGTTTGCTCAACAGTTTAAGGGTGGAGTGAATGAACTATTCACAGAGCGAGAGCAGTGTACAAACACTAGATTTTTATCTACATCAAAGTTATTGGACTGTAAAGAGATCCCAACTGAATCTAATAAAAGTGTACTGTAATAGAATAACTGATTCCACCTTCAAGAGAATGGAAAAACTACACAACACTCAGTTTCTGATCTTCAACGTTTCATTTCTGGACACTGGTGAAGAAGTTGTTGTGTGCCTTGTTTGGATTTCCAGCCTTGAAATTGAGCCTCTTTAAACATGTAAATCAGGCACTGTGAAATATAAATCCATATTTTTAATTCCCTTTAAGATTTTTCACTGCATCATGTTCATATCAGTGACTTCATGATGGACGAGTTGGATGTGTAGTTGCCATAGAAACATGACGTCCACCTATGATATCATTTGTAATCAACAGGAGCTGTGCTCTGGTTTGAATCTTCTTTTTAAAATAAAACAAGTTTTTGCTACTTCTTGTTTGACGCGTTTCCTTTTTAAGGTGAAAAGATTTAAAATGACATCAGGAGCTCTGAGTGTAAATTACAAAGAAAAGTTTTAATGACATCTTAAGTTAGACATATTATATATTGTCTTATTTCCTTGGCATAAGTTGATGTGAGGTCCAAAGTCAGCCAACCTCTCTGAAATGACTTAACATTAACTAAGACACAGCGTCAATATTTGTTCAAATACAAGGCGGATGACGGACTGTTCACATAACTTACAATCTAAATTCAAAGTACATTTACCTAAACAGATATTTAATTATGTAAAATGTATCCTAAAATTTCACTCATGTCAGTGGATACGTACAGAAGTGCTCGTTACACGAGGACAGTTGGCACGTCCACAATCTCCCAAGAGACACGAATCAAACAAACCAACTGCTGCTGAGACGCTGCAGCTCAGTTACACATTCATCAGATGAGGAGATAAAAGGCTCTGCTGGGTTCAGCGCTGCTCTCATTCTGCTACACATTGGATCTTTTCCAGCAGCCCAAAATACCTCAAAATGTTCACTTGTCCACGGACAGTTTGCACTTCATCTGCCTTCTCTCTTCACACAGGAGCAGCGTGTCTTCATCTGGCAGTGAGTTACTGTGGTGCCCATTCACAGATGTTATTAGTCGAAGAAGAGTAAAGCTCCACTCGCGCCATTTAAAATTTAAAAAATTAGAGTACACATACATGTTTGGACGAAGGAGGAAAGAATAATATTGCTGTGTGTCCATTATTTTGTAAGTTGAAAGAAGATCAGCTGATTCATTCAAAATTAGTGTCCCTCATGTCATTAATCATGTCATTGATTCTAATCACTCGTGTTTTTACTGCAACTAACGTGGCTCTGTTCACTGTGATCGGACTTGTGATTTTTCAAGTTTTGCACATTTAGCAATGAAACATTGAACAACCAATGATTCAGCTTTATGACACATCTGCTCCGATATGAGAGAGAAAGAGGACAAACATGAGGCGTATTATATATTAACAAAACAATTCACTTCATTGTTTAACGTGGACTAACCAGGCTCCACCGACGTGTGTGGATTCATGCTGATCACTTAATATCCTCTCACTTGTGCGTTCATGAAAATACAGACAGTTAAAACAAAACATTTCAGTGTAACGTGAAAAAGGAGGAGGAGGAGGGAGGAGTCCTGGTAGAAAGGATGTAGGAGTAGAAGGGTAGAGGGAAGATTTAGGAGGGTGAAGGGTGCTGGAGGGTTACTCTGAGGAGAGGAAGCTGCCGAGTGAGTTGCTCAGCTTTAATACTTGGTTTCTGGTCCTGGACTTTCCTCTGAGCTTAGTTGTATTTGAGGTACAAAATCATTTTCCACCAGGACTTCCAAGGAGGAACCTGTAAGGTAGATGAGACAGAGGCACGTTGTTGTAGAGAATCAACTAGAAACACAAAGTACACAGTGACATTTCATTCAGTTACATATAAGAATGTACAGACAGGTGACAAATTACAGGAAACCCCAACTTTAAGTGTCTTAAGAAGGTTCAATGCAGCTTGGCGTTGATTATCCAAGTCAGAATTCTCCTGGAGCACCTCCCCCATTGCAGAAGTCACGGATTCAGGTATCTCCTTTAATTTGCCACCTATCTGTAGTCAGCTGATTATACAGCAACAAGGTAAACATTTCTTTGCATCTTTAACAGTAGCAGCTGATTCTTACCACTCTCCTCTTGCGTGGACAGCTTCACTCCTCACCAGCCTCTTCTTGTCATCCAGAGGCTTCCTCAACTCTCGCAGCACTCGAGCCCGAAATGGCAAAACCTGAAACACAGGGCAGTAGAAGAAAAAAAAAATCATCTCTGTTACAGTAATGTGTTGGCGCCTAACCTGAGTGCAATATTACAGCTACAAGGATTTTCAAAAGTTTGGGCAGTCTTGGGCAAATGAGGTGAAAAGCAGGAAATAAAACCCCTGCAGCAAACAGCAGCAGCCACAGCCAGTAAAATGAGCCTTTCCTCAAAGTTTAATGCACTGATTTTTATTTCATTAACTTAAAAAAAAGAAGCTCATTAAACAGTAATTGTGGCGTGTACAACATTTGGGCAAACTTTAACAGGCATAGTGTCAGAAATTAGTGTTAGAACTGCCTCAGAAGGTAGGATGAAAAGTTCTACTTGGAATTCAGCAAGGAACTGTCTAAGGTTTATTTTCTATGGGGAAAAAATCCTCAAATCTTAATTTTACTTGATTGAGGGTCAAGAAGAGAATGTAAAGTCCATGTTCCAACTTCACAAAATTCTCAAACATCCCAGTCGTTTTGAGTTTTACCTCATGTACAGGAAAGTAGGAAAGGGCGCGGATGCACCGCAGTGACGCAATCCGTACGTTCTGCAAGAGAAAGAAACAAAACATACTGTCAGGACCTCTTGCTAACACATGTTCATACTTTATAATGAGCAGCTCCACCTAATAAGGACACACTCCAACAGTGAAAATAATAAATACCTTTATTGGCTTATTCATGTTGTATTTTTTCATGTCTTTTCAGGGGAGACATCATGCATTTGCTGTATATCAGCCTAAATACCAGTAAGAACATTGTCCACTGTAATCTAAACTTAACTCTGTAACTGAGGCTGCCTTCTAAAAGCATCACTAAGCAGAAAGCAGTTTTACTGTATGTGTAGGTACTGAACTCTCCCTCACCATGTCTGGACTGCAGATGAGGGCCAGCAGCCTGCTGACTAAAGCCTCCAGCTGCTGAATGAGAGCCGGTGGTGGGTTGATGAGGACGGGCTCCAGACAGGACAGAGTGGACAGCTGGACGCCCTCATCAGGACACGTCAAGGCCTCCAGCAGCAGAGAGAGCAGCTGTGCAGGGAGGAATAACTTTATATTGCCGCTGACTATTTAACGAAGCCTAATGCAACTTTTTAAATGATGACAGGAACTAATTATGTTGAAACATTTGGTTACTAATAGCAAACTCTTACCGCTGGTAGTTCAGTGACTTGAACCTGCTTGGGCAGCTTATTGACGATATTGGAAAGAGCCTTCAAATAGTTGGGCTTCTTCTCTGTTGGAGACACATAACAAAATCAACACAAATTAGCACAAGAAAAAGTTACAAAACACAAGCAGATCAAGTATGAAATAATAGGAGAAGTCTTTCCCCTTGGACGTTCGTTGTTCTCTTTTGGGGATTTCACAGTGTCTTTCAAATCTTCAGTAAATCCTGAGTTTAATGTATGTCAGTGCTGTCGCCTGCTACCTTGCGTTGCAGCGTTGAAGCCCTGAACCAACTTGGCTGAATTCTCGCTGAAGAAGCGCTGGCGGTACATGATGCGCACGTCGGCGTGGCAACTGCGGTTCAGGACATCAGTAAAGTCGCTCATGAGCAGAGAGAAGCTGTCTGCCGCCATCGGACCCAGATCAGTGTCATCGAGCAGAGAGAAGAGCTGCACAGAAGACAATGTAAGACGGAGTTACAACACAAAGCAAGTTTACCAAAGTGTATTTTCCGCTTGACATTACATGGCAGTCTGAAACAGCAAATGGAGTTTACTGGTTTTACCTTGTCAGTCAGTCTTGTGAACAGAGGGTGATACCGCAGGAGCAGAGCCTTGGCAACCTGGAGACAAGAGAAACTTTAGTGCACTTGATTTTTATACTAATATGTAAAGTTGGTACCAGCTAATAAATTTGCTAACAGATCATGGCACAACAAGGTGTTTCAGGCTGGTAGGAAGCAGTGTTTTCTGTGGGGGAGGTGTGGACTTTTACGTGCATAAAAATGCAGCTATGTGAAAGAATGAGGAAAGGGGGAAAACCTCAACAAGCATAATATGGACTCTTTAACTCTCTGACCAAAACTAGTATTATGATTTGAGAGGACGTAATCTTGGCAGACTGTCCCTTAGTTAAGCTGCCATAGGTTTAGACTGCTGAGGGACTCACATGATGCACTGGGTTCCTCTCCTCTCCTTTCTGTACTGTCATATATCACCATTACATATGACTAACCTATGTTTCCCCCCCTGAGGTTCTGTGTCCTGCTTGTTCTCTCCATGGATGTGTCTGGATCTGGAGCTCCATGTCCCTGATCTGCAGCCGCTGGCCTCACCACCTGCTGTCCTCCCATCCCCACCACAACCTCTCCTGCTATCCCTCCCTCCCTCCTCTTCCCCACTCCCAACCCAACCGGTCGAGGCAGATGGCCGCCCTCCCTGAGCCTGGTTCTGTAGGAGATTTTTTTTTCTCCCTTCCCTACCATAGGGGGTTTTTTGGTTCCTTCCCACCGTCGCTGACTGCTTGCTCATAGGAAATCCAAAAGCAACTTTGGATTGTTGGGTTTTCTGTTTCCTGTTTTTCTGTTTTCTGTTCTTGTTACAATGTTTAGTGCTATGTTGTAAATATGTGCTATATAAATAAAATTGAATTGAACTGAACTTGGAGAAAACATGATTTAGAATCAGAGGTAAAGATGCTGAGTAACTGACCCAGATCATAAGTGTGAAGGACTGAGTGCGCACAGAAGAGGACGTCGAGTCCAACTCACTGCAGACTCTCTTCATTGTCCTCTGAATCAGGCTGTCAAGAGAATCATCTGAAGAACAAACAAAAACATCACTAACAATCAACATGAGCAGCTCTCAAGTTTAGGGTGAAAAAAAACTGACTTCTGGCAAGAGTGCAGCAGCACCAACTCACCCTGTGGCCTCTTGTTGACCAGACCTGCGAAGCACTTTGCAGCAGACGTGTACGACAGCTGGTGGCTACAGGTGCAGCTCATCTCCTCCAGCTCTGACAGCAGCTGGTCGATCTGAGGAACCTCCACCTGGAGGACACACAACGCTTTCAGAATACAGCTTCAGACACTTCGACAAGATTTTTGGTCAAATCTGAATTAGGCGCTGAAGTTGAGACTCACACTGCGAGGTAACGAACACACACAGCCAATGAGCAGACAAACCATCTGAGACTGGCTCCAGGAGTCTCCCTGCTGCTTCTGGGTAAAATAATGCATGCTTTAGGAATCACACTTTTCAAGTAACATGTGACATAATCAAGATGTGTAAATCCTTATATTACATCTATAATCAACACTTACAGCCTATGGAGGATATAGATAATAAATAGTTGGGTTATCATAGTTGTTCAGATGTCAACTATTAAATTATTCACAGATGGATCTGACAATTAATCAATCTGTGAAAGTCAAAATTCTCTGAACATTTTTATTATTTTTGACATTTTATAGACCAAACAACTAACTGACTGATAATATAATAGTAATTGTTACTTACTGCTTTAATTGACAAAGATTTATTCCTTATATGTAATCTGATTATCATGAACATTTAATGAAAACTCGCAGTTTTATGACATCATGTGCATGTGTACATGTACAAAAACACACCTTGAGCAGCTGAATGTGTGAAGGGAAGGAGTTGTCTGGCAAAAAGGAAACATCACCATCCAGGAAGAGAGCCACGGCCCTCGCTGCCGTCTGCGCTGCCAACCTGACGACATGAAACAGCCCCAAAGGAAACCACATGAGAAGCTTCTCAGATCACATCAAGCAAACAAATCAGGGAGACTCACAAAGAAAAAAAGTGCAAAACAGATCGGAAATAGAATATAACACATTCAGATCTGCAGGTGTGACAAAAACAAAAAGGAATGTAAAGTCGGTAAAAGCCACTTCCACAGTCTCACAAGTGGCATTTTTGGCAGCTCCAGTGTAACGCTGCTTAGTGTGTATTTACATTTGGATGAGTTGAGACCAATTAAGGTAAGAGCAGAGTTTTACTACGAAGCTATGTTAATGTGTTAATAAATGCTCACAATAAAGATCACAGAATGAGATAAATGAGTCTTTGTACTGACGTGGGCTGAAGCCTGGAGCAAGAAGTACTGATGACAGGAACCATAGCAGACAGAACCGCCTCCTCCACCAGAGGACTACGAACACCAGGGGACGCTTCACCTGCCAGAGATAAACACAAAGTGAAAAATGTCTGAACTACAGCATAAATAATCCACCTTTTCACCTTGATATAGATAGATATGGGTATAATAGAGGGTGAAAAGTCTCTGTTGGAAAAATGTGATGTAAGACAGACACGTCATAGAGGATAAGCTTCATATGATCTCCTAATAGATTTAGCTTTAATATCCAATAACACAGGAAGTCACAAACAATCTTTTCAAATTAATGACAGACAGAATGACTGTGGTGGAAATGTGAATAAAAATAATTATTATCAAAGGGCATGGTAGAAGAAGTGAATGAGTTATTAGATGAGACTGGAGTACATGATCATGCTGAAGGGTAAAAGAGGAGAATATGATCATTTGAATTCATCAGCTGCTCACCCTGCAGGGCTGCCTGCAGCGCCAAAGACAGCAGGCGAGGGATGATGTGGTCATGAAAGCATCGTCCCGTCTCCTCGCTGTCCTCAACCTGCTCTGCTATCCTCTGAAGGCTGCGACACGCCGACACCACCTCTTCCACTGAAAAACTCACACTACCTGCCATTAAAAAGAAATTGCTATCATTTAGGACATATTTTGGTCTCTTTAATTGGAGAATCTTTGCAAGTGAGACCATTCCTGAGAATATTTCTAAGCACAACAACACACTTTACTGTATGCAACAACTGATGCATCCATTGAAACAAGTGCAGTGCAGATTTAAGCAATACTGATACTTACAATGCAGTATTTGACGGATAGAGTTACTGTATCACGTATCACTGTCCTGCTTGACCATCAGTGTTTTGTATTTTTAGAAAACTAATGCTTTAGCCTGTGAAGTTGCAAATCATTCTGCCCATAAATGGAGAGTTCATATCTTCTTCAAGGAAACTTATTTTAAATAGTTCAGAGAAGACATCTTTATAGTCTGAGATGAACTGTGATTCAAATATTGCACCATCCATACATATAAATGGTTGTTTATCTTCTGACAGTTTAAATGATCAGTCAGATAAGAATAACAGAGTCTACAGCTGAAGCCAGAAACTCATCTTTCCAGACAGATTACCTGTGTGTGCTGAACTAAGGACCTCCAGGAGGACAGGTGTGCTCTCCTGGACAACACTGGGCTGTTTGGACACTGCAGCCAGAGCAGACAAACACCGCTGACGCACTGCATGATGGGAATGTTGCTTAGAGGGTTCTGTGTGTTCTTGAGCCATGGGCTCTGAACAGAAGAGACGACAAAGTTAGTAAAATGCAGTCAGTGTATGCTGTATTTCATATTCGTAAGTATTCTACTGATGCGTGTCCAAAACATCTCAATGCATCTGCTACACATCACTGTGATGCAATCATTATCATCTGTACAGTGTTCGCACAGGTTGGTGCCTTAGCATATATGACATCTTTACTACATGTTTACCAGAAAACATCTCCTTCTTTAGTCTTGGGATCAGTTTAGTGATAAAAGCTGCAGGGTGCAGCTCTGCTAAGGCTCCAGCACACTCCACCACTGCAGCACTGGAGGCAGAAACAGAACAAAGACAGGAGAGACACAAAGAAGTTCAGTTACAAAAAAATTATTAAAACAGAAGTCAAAAAGATGACAGAGATTGGAAAAAAACTGATAAAAGTATGTCCACCATGAGCTTACCTGACTCTGTCATCCTCCTCAGTCAACAACAGTCTTGTGAGGTGATCTACAGCTAATTCAATATCAGACTCTAACAGCAGGCCTGAGAAAGAGAAAGACAGAGAGAGTGGGGGCATTTATACTACTTGGAAAACAAATTCTGACCCTACTTTTTAAAACCTGGGCTACAAAGTGTTTTACAATAAAAAAAAATCAGCAGGCCTCACTACAAGGTGCAAAGGTAAGAGTTTCTTGCATCTCACCTGGTTGTTGTGCCAGTGAGGTGAGCACAGAGGTGGCAGTGATCTGCAGACTGGAGTTACTCTCAGAGAGAGCTGAAAACACAATACTGCACAGAGCCTCCCTGAAGGCTGACAGCACACTCTCATCTAAAGAGTAGAGGCGAAACAGAGGCACCAGAAACAGATGAGTTCAAATCTGTAGCTTGTTCTAAGAAGTCTAGAAAACACATTCTCTCTTTTGTCTCATTGATCACATACATACAGCACCTAAACACAGTGAGAGCATCTAAACAGGGCAAATAAACCTTTGTGAAGACCCTTTATGACTGTAACAGTACAAACTTAGAGAAATACACTTCTCTGTACATCAGCAAAACTCATGTTGATTTTTCTGCACATTTTGGGACCTTTATATTCGTATTTCTTTCATCTAAGTAAGAGATGTTTCAGCTTGACTAAGTTCACACAGTGTCAGAGATCAGTGATGCAATGATGTATCATGTAAAAATAACTACATCAAAAGGAGACATGCAGATATAAATATGAAACAAATGTGGAGCAGAACAAATCAGGGAGTATTTTGAATAATTTTATAGTTATTTATCGGTGTTAAAGTGGAATGAGGTGCAGCTGTGATTAGAGAAGCTCAAACAGGATCAGTCACAAGCTGCATTTGATGCTCTGAAGCAGAACAGCAGCAAACTCACCGCTGTCTGACTGACGGGTTTTCACTGACTGGATGAATCGTTGCACCACCTCCAGTAGTGTCCGTCTGTTGGAGCACTGCTCAGAAAAAGAAAAGGATCATAGTTAACACTGTCAACACAACATGAAACCCTGGTTTTTTTATTGTATTATGAAATAAGAATTAACCTAAATGCCAGTGGTCTACATCAGGAATTTACAAAGTCTAAAAATGTGCTTCTCCCCTCAGACAAAACTTCACGCTCTTTTTTTCGTTTACTCACTTAGTTCTGCTTAATTCCTTGATGCCTGTGGGATCATTATCTGATCTCACAGACACTCAAAAACTGAGCCAAGATAGCCTCATGCTGCTTATTTTCCATAACTTCAGACTACACAAAATACTTGAGAAAATCTCTGTCCTCAGACATTTATTAGTTCCAGACTCTGGGAAAGTGGGACAAACAGCAAATTCCCCAAAACTACAGCACCTCTGAACTATCGCTCTAACCAAACAACATATTTGGGCTTCTATGTGCTCTATTTTTGATAACTAATTTTAGAGTCTTTCACTTCCATTCAATGAGCCTCCCTTGAAACAGTCTCGAGCCCCCATGGGGAGGACCACTACCCACTTTTAAAACCTTCAGTCTGCATGATTGCAAAATCTCTTCTCGTCACCATGAAATACCATTAAATCTACTCATGTGAAACTGAATAAACAAGTGAACATCAGTTGTTCTCCTTACCTGTGTTCTGCTGTTGTACTGATCGATGAGCAAGGGCATGACGGCTGCGGTTACGATGTGACTCGCCCTGTTGGAGGCGCAGCAGGCGGCCTGGAGCAGCTTGGCACTGGGCCATACAAGCTTTAAGTCCGGCTCACACAGGTGATGCTTGCAGTCTGGAACCACATCACAGTTTGAGTAGAAAACACAAGACTAATAAACATATTTCAAAGTGGCAGACAGACAGGTAATTAAAGCCAAACTGTATGTGAGAATAAGTAGAGATGATTTTCCTGCCGCTAAGGGCAGCTACCACTGAAATACTGTGGAGCCAGTAGTTGTGGTTACATGGATAGCATTTCCTAAACATGCCTGAACTCACTCTGATTCCAACTTTAATGTTTACATGGATGCTACTAAGTGGTCTGATGAGATGTGCACTTCTATGCCCCAGACAAATCAGAATATACATTTTTTGACATGCACTGAGGGTCCTGGCTGCTGTGAAGCATCTAATACCACACAAATATAACAGAAGAAGTTTTTTCTCAACTTTATTCAGAAAAATTATTCAAATTTAAAAGAAATCTCTACAGCACATAATCCTTCTGCAATATATCAAGAGGGGGAGAGTGCAAGAGAACCGTTTCAGCTCATTAAGATAAACTTGGTGCCCGTTCTTCCACCAAGGACCAGGAGTCAGTGGATGGAGGTCCAACACAAAGACTGGTGGAATAGAGAGCTGTTCTCACTGAGTTTAGGAGTGGGACGTAGGGGAAACATGCAGAAAGAATATATTTAATCCGACCAGAAACAAACGATCGGATTAAGTGTAACGTGGTTATCATGAGCTAATATTTTCCCAGTGAACAGATCATCAAAACGTTTACATAACCCCTCTGAATGTGATTAAAAATTCCTTCTGATTTAGTCACCGTGTTCAGATTGAGATGGTTGCATGAGGCATTTATATTATGATCAAAATGCAAGGTACGTTACGGTTTCTAATAGTCACTCTCCCGTGAAGAAACAACGCACCATCCGATCAGACTGTAAACATATTAAATGTGACAAAGCTGTGGGTTAAAATGAAAAAATGAACAGGTACTGTGGTATACATATAGCAAAATGAGTTTCCTGCCCAGCTACTTAAGCAGAGTTGCACTGCAGTAAACAACCCTGTAGTCTTGTTCACTGACATTCATCTTTTCTTTTTATATTTACACGCCTTCTCACTGATTCACTCACAGCTTTGGGTTTCTGTTTTTTTTTTTTTTTTACATACATTTCATTTTATTCAGCTTTTGATCATGACAGCACTCTAAAGCTGCACTTCACCTTTGAGAATGAGATCCAGGAAGGAGCTGAGAGAGTCTTCTGAGTCAGAGTTGAGGACTGAGCGAGACAGGCAGGAAGTGAGTGCGGTGAGAGCAGCGAGGCCTGCAGACTCAACGTTCTCACTGGATGTTTGAAACACCTGCAACGAAACGAGAGCGACCTTTAACTTCACTAAGAGGAGATTAGACAAGAAGTGTGTTCACTCTGGTCTGGAAAGCAAGAGTAGTTAAGAAGGATAGTATGATGCATTTTTGTGTTGATTGTTCACATTTCTGATGTCTTGAAGTCGTAGTTTGGAGTTTGAAAAGTGCTTTTAGCAAATAGAAAAACAATGCAAACTAACAGAATATGGACACAGCAGGGTTATAGAACAATATTTAAACTAACGTCGCTGATATGCTTGTGTTTTTTCAGGTTGGAGTGGGTAAAAACAGCAACTAAACAGAAAGAAAAGAGAGTTTTTTAATACTTCTTAACTACGACACCAAATGCAAACACCAGCACTCTTGCTGTTTGCACATAAATTTATCTCAAACAAACCTCTCGGCGCACTGACGCCCAGAGTCCCTCGAGGAATTCGGCCAAGTCCTTGTGTTCATACTGTGACACACAAGCAGTCTGAAAAACATGAAATGCGGTCAGCTGTGAAATTGACTTTTCCAAAACACACGTCTTCACCCTCACAAGTTACATACAGTGTGAGATTCTGCTGTAAGCCTCGTCTGCAGTTACAAAAGAGTGACTTTGCTGTTGAAGGGAAGCATCAGCTGTATCTCATTCACCACACAGACGTCTTGCAGCTGCTAGTACAAGCTGAGAAATTGTCAGACAAGTGTTTATACGTCCAACCCTGCGAGCTGCTGTTATGAACAGAGGCGCAGGACATTTTTAGTTTCTCACCAGAGTCTGCAGCGAGTCCAGCTTCGCACTCGGAATGTCTGAGTCCAGCTTCTCGATGATGAGAGGCAACAGGAACTGGAAGAGTGCAGTAAAGATTAGAGATGAAACCTCTTTTCAACATCGATTGTCGCACAGTCATTCCAAAAAATTAAAACATAAATAGATTTTTACCTACCTCAGCGAATTTTGGAGTCCCAGTGAGGACGGCCCTCAGCCCCTGAATTAGCTCTTCTTTGGTGATGCCGTGGGGATCGTTGGGAGGCTGGGGTGGATTATGGGGAGATGAGGGCAAAGCAAGAAGAGATACAGAGGCTGTTAAAACACACAGAACCCAACATATGTTCACAGATATATAAAATATATCAAGATGAGTAGATGACCAAGAGGCGTCACAGTTATGTAACATGTCAATAAAGGCTGAATGCACTTTCTGGAAGTCATATCTGCTAAATGTCTGTAATGTAATACCACAGTACATACAGATAACTATCACACAATTATCTGGAGACAAGATCACTGTGAATAATCTCCAGCTAAATCAAAGTAGATCTAATATATGTTAATAATATAGATTTAATATATGTTAATATTTGGCGGCAGTGTCAGTTCAGTGGTTTGCATTGCAGTGATGTTCTCTTTTGTCACAGCAGCACTAATACTGAATATAATGAGTCAGTGAGTGTTCAGTTAGTAGAGGCCAGAGTTCAGACCAGATGAGGTGAAATGTGTTTAGTCACTACACTTGAACCAGCTGCTCCTGGAAATGAGATTTGCCCCAGATGTGACTATTTTTTAGACTATTTTAAAGACTGTTCTTTTTTCAACTGTGCTGAAGTGAAGTTGTTTGCACATTTATTCATTAAATTTTCATTCTTATATTGTGTCTAATTGTAAACTTTATCTCTTACATGCTTCTATTGTTTTCATATCTTGTCTTTTTGTAGCTGATTTAGTCAATCAGTTTTAATTATTCTAAAGATTGTATTATTTTTTTTACATTTGCCTGTAAAGCAATTTGAACAGATCCATGCATGATAAGGTGATATATAAATAAGCATGCTTGCTGGGTGTAAACACAATGCATAAATGCAGAAATACTGATGAGATACTGTGATACAATCAGTCTGACTAGAAAATAAATGAAACAAGTCATTTTAAAAAAGGCCCATAATCAGTTATTTTTGAGGCAAAAATGCCAAAACAACTCAGCTTCTCACTTCTCAAATGTTAATATTTGCAGGTTTTCTTGGTCTTCTATGATATTTAGTTTGACTGTGTTTGGTCACATGGTCAAACAAAACAGGACATTCAGAAATAACAGAAAAGTCTAAAGGTAACATAGACTCACTGACTTTACTGTACATAGAGTGTGTATTGTTATCCCATTAGGACTCATTCTGAGGTAGGCAAAACCCTTAATAATAGATATAATTAATCTGACTGTTGCAGGTAATGTGCAATAACGTCTAACGCGTCAGTCGAGGTCATGTTCACTACACTAATGCTGATGGTGCACTTTTTATAGGTTCTCTTTTTGGATGAGATGGATGATTTCTGCTGGATTACAATGTTTATACACACACATGGTGAAATGTGCTTTTGGTCATTCTAAACCTCACATCTTGTTCCGCTATAATCTAATGAGAGAACGTTTACATCACATGAGAAGCTTTGTGCCGATGTGCTGTTGAGTTCAGAGAGCGCTGTGATCCTCTCTGGCATAGAGATGTGAAGTGTGCGTGAGCAGGCAGGGAGGTAAGTGCTGTATTATTGTTTGTCTGAGGTCACAGGAAGTCAGTGATGACATTTCTGTCTGCTACGCTCTCCTGCCTTCGTCAGTTCTCAGTCCAAACCAGCTGAGCAAACAAGGACTTACAGGGGTGAAGTCGATGGGGAAATAGCAGGACGTCACTTCGAACAGCTCCTCTGCGAATTTACCTGCGGCGGCAGACAGGAAATGAACAGGAGGCAAAATAGTTACATAACTATTTAGACAGTAAATGGGCTTGAAAAAGGAAGATGTAGACAAAGCAAAAGCAAGATCACACTGTATGTGTTGTCACCTAGATTGTATCCTCTGTGGATGATGTTTTTGGCGATCTGGAAGGCTAGCAGGAGGTTGCGAGGATCTCTCTCCCCATCCATGGACTGGACAAAGCCAAACACAAAGTCAGCCCCCAAACCCTTCAGTTCTGTGGGAAAGTAAGGCAGGAAGACACCATTTTGAATAAGTTTTACAAGACAGCTGAGACAAATACAGGCTCTCCACATAATGGTTGGACTGAGGAACATGGGAAAGACCACCACGTTGGAGGAATTACACAACCAAAAACAGTTTTAGCTCTTCCTCAAAAGGAATGAGGAAGTAGAATCTCACACTTATTACTCCAACGTCTGCATCTGATTTTTACTTAAGGTCAAAGGTCTGGAACAATTACTGATATCAAAACTCTAGTAAGTAAGAGACATAATGGAAGAAATACCACTTTTGGAGTGCAGCCAGTTGCATCAGTGTGACCCCTGAACTCTGATGCATGATTATACCCCAAATGTCACATCTCCTGTGACGGGACCGATATGAAACCAAGGCAGATACGACTCATACATTCGATGTACTTCGGAGTCAGACGTATTCTTACATTAACACAAGTTGCAGAATTTGGAAAAAAACAAGACACGCTCTGTATCTGTGAATTTAGAAACCCACAGTAAATTCTCTGGTGTAACATTAATGCGTAACTCGACAGCAACAACACACAACTCTCTGTAATGGTTCATGTCGCCCTGACAATCATGTCAATTAAAGGGAAACCTGCCACAATTATCACACAATTATCTGGGGACGAGATAACTGTGACTAATCTCCAGCTAAATCAATCAGTGCATCAGCAGATTTTTCTTAAAAAAGAAAATGCTACACTTTATTACATATTGCACTCACAACAGGAGGGAATGGGCTGAGTCTGGACTGACTTGCTATTTAGTACAGAGTTTGAGAAGCTCTGACGAAGGGTTTAACCTGCAACGATGTTTGAGGCCACTAAATTTAATACTGCCTGACAAGCAATCAAATATCACAAAGGATGCATTTTCTCACATGAAACATAAATAAATAAAAAAATAAAACACAAGTGGCTAGCTTTCAGAAAATGATTTGCCTACCTAAGGGGACCTATCATATATGTTTATAGATCAGTGATTTCCTTTTATTTAACTGGCAGATACACAGCAGAACATTACCATTACTTTTATTTATATGAAAGTATAAAACAGGGAGTCAATGTCATGCCTGTATTTGCATCCCATACAGCACGTCTATGCAAAACATACTCCATTACTGATCTGCCAAACGAAGCAAAGGAGGGTGTAACAGTGTTTTCCATTAAGAGTTTTACAGCCCTCAGATGAGAAATGACCACACCGATTATTCAGCCAACTGTTGAGATTTCTGGCAAAACTTTCTCTGTACTGTTTTGAATCACCAATGTGTTCAATGTGTATTGGAAATTAATGGAGCAGCTGCCATGCCATCCATTGACTGAGCTCCTATAAGTCAGATTCGAACTTGTCCATTGTCTCTTACCGGCTTCTCTGGTCTCCATGAGGTTAATGAGCATGTTGTAGACACAGGCTCTTTCTGCAAGCATCAGAGACTGGAGGAAAATAAACACATCACATGAGCTCTTAACGTATAACTGCTCAGGAACTTTACCGATGAGTCAATTTTACCAAGAAAACGTTATTTATTAAAAGAAGAAGTGCTTTGCAGAACACAGGGGAAACATGCACACCATCATCACACTAACAAATGTGGTCAAATATTTCATGGGTGTGGGTTTCCGTCTCATATAAAGAGACAGTTTGATGCGTTCACTCGAACACACACTGCTGTTTTTTCTGCATAAAAAAAATTTTGCTCACCAAAGAGGTTTTAGCCAACAACAATGTAAAATCACCAGCATTAAAATAAAAAGAATGGAGAATAAAAAAGCTTTCACATTTTTTAAACCACGTTTGTTTATTGGGGTTTAATTTACCCAAGCATAATTTGCATTTTTATTTATGTTTTCAGACATAACATGAAAATGCATAAGCTTCTGTCAAAAATGCAACACACAACACAAAAGCAGCAATGAACAGCAGACTCAAAGGCTAATTCATGTTGATCAGTTATTACTGTTCTTCACAACTTCTGAGTAAAACAGAGAAATTGTGCAGGTACTGTTTTAAACATAATTCCAAAATCCTTGTTAAATTTTGCATTAAATCTGCTTTCTGCAATAATAATAATATCTTTGTCCTAACAAAATGTGAGTCTCACCTGCACGTGAACGTCCTGGAACAAAGACCTCAGCATGGACACAGCTGAGCCGGGAGGTAAGGCTGTACATTTAGTCTGAAAAAAGTGTACACACGCAAACACACAATATTGCTGAATGCCATCACATCTGGAACTTCTCAAACTGATTTGCAAACATGCCAAAGTGGACACAAACTTGAAAACTTAACCTCCTGCAGAATGTTTGAGATGTTGTCACTGAAAATCTCCTACAGACAGACTCACCAGTGCTGTGAGTCCCTGGAGCACAGGTGGTGTGATGACATAATGATCCTTAAGACGGTTTTCATAGAAAGCAATGAGAACTTCCACTGTGGAGAAACAAGGCAGGATAAATTCACTGTTCACATACATATACACACAGCAAGATAACTGGCTATCAAATTGCAGTTATTCCGATGCATTTTTGATTTGACTCTCTTTCTGAGGATAGCACTCGCATACAGTGTCAGTACAGTTTATGGTATTCAGAAACTGACAATATCTAGAAATAAAAAAAGAGTGAGACAGATAGAATCTTAAGAAACATAAAGAGAAGAGGTGTACCTTCTCTCTCTGTGAGCTCTCCATAGCACTCCTTCAGAACTTCAGAGAGAAGCTGGACTCCTCGGGCTCGAGTGGGAGCCTGAGAACTGGTCAGACTGAGTCTACAGCAGGAGAGGAAATAAAAGTGCCAATTATTATTAAACATTATTATAGGAAAAAATCAGGCTGAAATTAAAATGAGCCTGTAACTGAACAGAAGTCCAAAAAATAGTGGAGATAATTCTAAAGTGGTGTGATAATGCTTTCATGAGAAAGATCTCATACTTGCACACAATGGAGCCATTAGGCCCCCTTTTGTTTTGTCTAAGACAAAGCATCAGATGTAGGTAAAATAAACTTTGCTCTGCTCGTGTTATTGTTGTGGTTGATAGATATAATGCTGTCAGCTTACCCAAGTGCTTCCACCAACTGCAGTACTGTAAACTGTCCATCTTTGACACCTAAGCAAAAAGCCAAGTTTAGTGAACTGAAGATAAAAACTAATAAGATACCAAACAAAAAACCTACACACACAGATAACTTAGCAATCTCTAGTAGTTAAATACATATTAACTAGTCGTATTTGCTGGTTCAAAGGTAGGGTTGCAGAGTTCATTGACAGGATACTTTCAAACGGACACAAACACAGCAGCTAGCATGCAGCACGCGGTTCAACCATAAAGATTAGCATTAAATTCAGACTTCTAGTCAAGTGACAATACAACACAGCGATAGGTTTATATTCAGGGTGTGCTGTCGAGGTGACAAAATGAGCAGACGACTGTCATAACGAGTGTGGTTTGTATTATGAGGTTGTAGCAGCACACAGGATGTTCTGGCGCTAAGTTAGCTAGTTAACCATCATGCCGTGTTGCGCATCCTTGAAGCGCAGTTCCGCAGCCTCAGCGGCGTGTCCCACAAACGAACTGCTCCGTAAATGTGTCGAGCAAACCATGGTTAAGGCTTATTTACCGTTTGCTGCATCCTTTGCCTTGCTGTCCTGTAGTCCGGAGACAAATTCCTCCACCAGAGACAGCAGCAAGGTACTGTCCGCAGCCATCGTGCCCCCTCTAACTCCGCTGAGTCCACGCATGCGCGAAAAGTTTAGGGTGAAACGCAAAAGTCTCTAATTTTGCATCAGATTTCATAAAATAGGACCATTGACAACAGAGGAGTTGTAAGTCGAAGCCAATTTAATTCTGTGAATGTTTTTTTCAAACGTAAACGTTTGCTAAACCGTAAAAATAAATCTTCAACATTTATCTTTTGGTGCTGCCTTCACGTACCGTCCGAATTCTAAATACTACGAAGAGCACAACTAGCAAAAAGTGTAGTTCTCTCTGATGTTCATTATTTACGCGATATTCGCTTTTACTGGGGCACAGTGTGCTTTTTAATCGTCACCATTTTCAAATGGATAATCATCAGTATCATTACAAAAGATATACTCAGTAAAAAAATGTAGCTGCGTACAACAGTTATATGAAATCTTCGTCGGTATTGAATTTATTTGCAGACTCGTCCATTCATAATAGCGTTTAGTCCTGACGTCAGGGAAATCAACACCTGCCTGCGTGCTTACGCGCAGGCGTAAAAAAGTTCGGTGGCGCTAGCTCACCGCCGCTAGTCACCTTTTGCCAGCAGAGAGGGAAGTAACGTTTTGGGGGTTTAAAGAGAAAAAATCTGGAGACACCGTCAAAGAACTGAAGTACCGCTTCGCACCAAGTGCTGGGGGAAACTGTGAACACACCCCGTGTTTGGAAGAGACTCAACCTGCGGGGAAATTATCTCGAGTGCGCGGAAGTTTGTGTTTACTGATGTTGTTGTAGCTAGCTGGTTGGCCCTGTTAGCCTGTTAGCGAGAGGTGCGCGCTGTTTGGGCTCAAACATTTACAACTAACCCAACTGAACAGGCAAGTGTGGTAACTGATGGTTTATCTTAACAATGTGAAATACCTGTTTGGCAGATGTTACTGGGTGGCAAACAAACTTGTAACGCTTGTGCGGGTCACGAACTGTGAATCTTGTGGGGTCGCCTCAAACATTTACTCATAAAGAGAGAACAGGCACACTAGGACACCTCCAACGTACAGATCAGATCGACGATCTTTAACGTCTTCACTCCAAACGCTCTTTGCAGTTACGGATGATCTATCAGGGCTTCGTCGTTTCTGTACCTGCGACCGTCCTCCTCATCGGACCTAGTTCATCTGCTTCGTCCGTAATGGGCCCCCAGTTCAGCTAGTGAGACCCGGGGAAACAATCTGCAGCCCGCTAGCCATGGGGGGATGTGTGGGGAGATACTGGGAAGGCTGGGAGGACACACAGAGCCGAGGCTCGTCCAGGAACGGTGGACGAGGAGGTAAGTCTACAATATGTTAGTTGTGTTTATGTGTAAATGTAGGGCGCTTCATTAAATCTCAAGAATGTAAAGTCTCATTCTGGTTTTGACTTTCAGGTTGCCAGTTCATTGTGTTAACTCTTCCTGTTCAGCTTCATTGTGTGCATATTAAGTAGTTTAAACGTGCACGGAACTGTATAGGTTGCCTGAGAGTCACTGTATCCAGGCATTTTTCACTCCTTCCTCAGACTGTTACTCTAAATACATCTCAAGTCACGACTTGCGATTGGGTTCCGTTGCTCACCATTGTTTTCTGTTAAAGAGCTGATTGCTGCTATACAGAGGAACATAGTGCTGTCACTCTGGGTGGTCTTTCTCTGTGGCCAGAGAGCCATTTCCATTCACATGATTTCTCACTTAGAACTGCATATCACAAAGCTTGTATGGATGTGTATGCAAAAACTCACGTGGGTTGATTAGATAGTGTTCATAATGGGCAGTTGGAAATGCTGAAGTGTTTTACATAATACATTGCACAACTGCAAATAAAGAGGAAGGATTGGTACCATTTTGCGTTCTGATATTTTGAATAGGATGTAGGTTTCTGTCAGACTACTGGAGACACACTTTTAGATTTAATTTCACCTGTGTGCTGTCTGGATTCAACTTGCGTGTCACCTTACATGTGTTTGCTCCGTCTGCAGAGCATGAAACTGCTTCTCTCATCTTTGCTTGATGTTTGCTCATGTTCTCAAATGGGGTGTAGCTGTCTTGTGACACTGCATCTGTAACAAGACTGACAATTTTCTCACCTAACAGTATAAGCCTCCTTCCTAGTCCCACAACAGCAAACTTGCAGGATGAGTTGCTGTCTTAAAATTGGTGGTATGATAGATTTGTGATCGCTATATTTCTGTGCAGTTGGAGATAGTGCTGGACATTGTGGTAGCTGCTAACAAAGTAGCGGAGGTGACACTGATTCTCAGAAGCTGGTGATATGCTGATTGTTTTTTTTCACATCAGGGAGTTGAGTTCATTTCCATTAGTTATGCACCTTCCCAGAAGATGGCATTCTTCTGAAGATAAATACTGGTGAACTGCCACGTTTTGTTCTTTTGCACTTGTCTTTGATAGTGACATGGACAGATGGAATCTGGATTGTTGCTTCAGCACTTAACAAGAGTAGATGTTATATTTGCAACCAGACTAAACTGAACACGCAGGCGCCGTGCAACCGAATTGGCAGACGTAAATTTCTGCATAGTTTCGACCTCAAACAACAATGACAATGATATTTAGCATGACTTTTTATGATAGATGGTGGGACATGTGAAAATGCTTACTTTTTATTGGATGATTAGAGGCTTTACAGACTCAAGTAGGATAGGAAAAGACCATCAGCCTCCTGCTGAGATGGCTAAAGTTTGTCAGTTCAGCAAATACTATAAATTGCTGTTGTAGGTGGTTGTTTTAGTCCAAAGTGAAATGGTGAAAGGCAGAGAATTCATATGAGATTTTCTCAGCTTTCTGTTGATTGCTGGAGACGTATTCTTAGTTTTAAGTTTAAACGCAGTGTAATTACAGTTCAGCTCAATGTTCACTTTATAGTGGCTGTTTAGGAATGTAAATGTCTGTTATTCATTTGGATGCAGGTTCTGTCCCCTTCGTTTGTTGCTGATGGAAAGTTTTTCAGAAAGTCTTCTTTCCAGCCTGAATTGTCTCCAGGTTACATCAGAACAACAGGAGATTTTTGAGATTGATTCCAGCTTTGTTCATCAGTAAAAGGGGAAGTTAAAAGTAGACTTTCTGGGCTTCTGCCTGTATGGCTGCATCCATAAATTAACATCTAATGTAGATTTTTAGGACCAATGTGACCTTGAAAGTAATTAGTCTTTCTTTGTTTTGTGCCTAAGTGGCTATTTAAAGTCGAAGCCATCACAGCCAAGATTCCCAGAGTTTTTGGCGGTGGGTCATGGTAATTTCCCGCCCTGACTGGTATCAACAGACACTCCCTACTAGACCAAGCTTCGATCAAAAACAAGTCACATCATGTCCTGCTGCGTCATTGGCTGGCTTCTCCAACGGGACTGAATATATGCTGCTCGACACACCCTCACACAGACAGACAGACATGTGAGAGACATGTGAGAAGAGGAGGTCAACTGCAATTTTTCACAATTTAGGTTAATTGGTTCCAGCTCTTGCCACGGATTGAAGATTTTGTCCTTATTTTCTTTGGATGAGCTCGGTGATTTGTGTTGCATTGTTAATGTAGCCTTTGCATCACACAGTCTGAGGAACACAAAAGATTCATTTGTAAGCTCAAGGCTACAGTACTCTGTGACAGAACAAGGTTAGACAACGTGTCTACTTTGTTTTAAGAAAAAGAATACTTATTTAAAGCAGGTACCATTTGTCACAATAAAGACTTTATATTGTAGAAGTGGTGGTTGGTATTAAAAATCAGCTGTGGCACTGATTAAAAATTTAGACAGTTATCAAATGTATCTAAAATATCAACCTTACAAAAATAATGTTTCTATACAACGAAACAGCATCCTCATTTATGCTTTGAAAAACGTGTATTTTCTCCCCCAAAGGTCAGACTGTGGTGTAGCTTCCAGTGTGAGAGAGCCAGATAATCCACTGCAGGACTTTGACCCAGTAGACAGAGCTTTGTGTCCTGTGTGGGATGATTATTCTTAGAAATAAGTTTTGTTCTCACTCGTTTGGTTAGGCTTAGGCACCAGAACTATGTAGTTAGGTTACAGAAAATACCACGGTTTGGGGTGAAATACAACTCTTTCCCAACATGTTTGAAGCATCTCCTCCGTTTTCTGGGTTCCAGGGTGACAAGTCCCGCCACATCTAACATATGGCTGTTGTGCTGAGAAGGAGCAACATTCGGAGTGCAATACAATAAGTGACAAAGACATGTTGATTAGAAGCTTGTTTCTGGTATGTCACAAACAAACATATTCCGAGAGAAAATACGTTTTCCTCTGAGGGTATTTGAGAGTGTAGTTTAGTCATATAGAACGTAATTTTAGGACAAAGAGCTGCAAAGGTTGATCATCATCAGTAATCCAGTATTAGCATGTCTACACTAACTGACTTTATTTTCATTTTTGTGACCAAGTATTTCATATTCAGTAGTATTCTATATGTTTTATTTTGTATTTGCATTTTTTTTATTTGACATGCAACTACATATAGTTCAGAAAATATCACTAGTTGACTTCTGCATTATCCAGTATTTTGTTAATGTGCGCTCAGATGGAACTTTTCATGACAGCTTCATTTTTAAAATATATTTCAACTCTGTCATAATCAGAGACTGTTTGATTTACTTGTCCAATATTGCAGCTGAGTCTGAACCAATGACGTCAAGAGAAATAACAGTGAAAATGTCAAGTATTTACCGTTTTTAGTTCCATAAATACAAATATAACCTTAAATTTCAATGAGCACAATAATTTGTTGAAGGTGGGTCAGTGTGCAAACAAAAAATGTTAGTCTGGACGGTAATAATATATCAAGCTAACATTTAGAATTGTTCATTCCAAAATTTTGGGAAATCAGAGACGGTTGAGCAGCAATTGTTTGAATGATCCAAAGAGTATTTCTGAGATGATACTACGAAACGGTTCAGTCGGTTGAAGTCTGAAGGAAAGCTCTCCCAGTTCTAAGGTAGAGTGAGTGGTGAACAGTGGGAGAAACAATTACAGTTGCTCCTGGTCTGCTGCGAATGTTATCAAAAGTAACTTTATGGATGCGACGGAGGACTTTTTCCAAGGTTCGTAGGCCGACTTTATCTTTAGCTGCAGAAGGCTGAAGGCACCATTGTGCTGACAAGATAATCGGCTGCAGGGTGAGAGCATGTGTGGGAGAGTGTGTGTTCTGAGGAAGCAGTTAAACATGGATTCAGTGTGTTGGGTCAAAGAGGACGCTTCCCATCTAACCACTGTCGATCTGCTTCAATGAACATTCACTGATGTTTGCTTTTAAAGAGAAATGCAGAATAACACCCCACGTTCATTATTTGCCTCATGTCGAGAGAATGTGGGAGGCTGTTAAATGACTTTTACAAGGCCAAAGCAACATTATGTTTAAGTTCCAAGAATCAGGTAATCTTTTACCAGCCACCTGTAGCTGCTGGGTGTGTTGTTTTTGTTTGTATGCTCGCGTCCAGCTCAGAGGAGCTTTGTATCCTCGCACATTGTTTATAACACATTTCATTATCATTCATAAATACAACACGCTTCACTGTAGCCTCATCACGTGGCACCTGTTTTTATGAGCCCAGCAGGATGAAAACACCCTGATATTGCTTCATGCGTCTGCAATGCTTTGCTTAATGTCTCAGTTTTGGTTAAACAAGGCCATTCTTTGAATCACTTCCTTTTGTTACACCCTGCTTTTCACACATGCACACACAAAACCACATGTATTTCCATGAATTTTATTTCTGCCACTCGAGCACTCTAACCATGGGGCAGTTGCTGCAGTACTTTCCTATAACCTTTACATTTTTAGCATGTGGTTTCAGTTGGTATTTTCTTTTGTACACAGTTTAGTTCACTTTAAAAAAAACTTTTTATAAGGAATTCAGATCGAAAGAGGTAATAGTCAAAATGTAATAACAGTGCACGCATGATACAAGTCAAAGATTCACACATAATAGGAAAAAGCTGCTGTGATTACTGCTGTTTGTCTCTGTTTAATAATGCTGGAACTAGTGATTATTTTCACTGTGGATCGATCCACGTCTGTGTCAGAAAATGGTGAAAAAAATGTTATATGTTAAGTGTGTTATTTTATCCACAACTCAAACATATTCAGTTTACTATCAAAGGAACCAGAAAGTATTCACATGCATTAAGCTGGAATCAGGGGACGTTTCCATTTTTCAAACTAATCAAATAATTGTTGCAGCTCTGATTTGTATCAAATTTAAAAGTCTTTAGCTGCCCCACATCTGCTCATGGTAACTATACAGTGATGAAACTCCTCATAAAACATCCTCTGTAGACTTCGTGGGACCTTATTATGTTGGTTAACCAGTCTGAGTCCTCAGTCAGCCATCCTCAGGAAAGAAAGAGCTGGAATCACAGAGTATCTCAAAATACAAGATGATGATGATGCTATAGGGGTTATTCTGTCTTTTGTAATATATAGTAAGACATATAGTCACATTAAGTTTTCTCATGTGTTGTATGTTGTGTACGTGTACCAGAGATGATTTATAATCTGAGGACATGCATGGTCAAATGAACAACTGTACCATTATTTAACATGAACTTTTTTTGGGAAATACTCTATGTTTTGCAGAAAGTGTGGTGAGAAAGTCAATACCACTCAAACCAGTTAGCTTAGCTTAGCATAAAGACTGAAAACAGGGTGAATTGACTTGCCTCAGTCTTTGTAATGGTAGATGGTACCTGTCAGCATTTCCAAAGGTCACAGAGTGGCATTTTTCCGATCGCTTTTACAAGGGTGAACAATATGCAACAAAAATCATATGGTGATATGAGTCATTTGTGACAATTCACTTTCTTTTCCACTGCAACAAATATCAAAAATGGTCATGGGATTATTTTTCTTTTTTCTGCATCCTGTCCTCAACAGGAATGTTCTCTAACATCTGGACAGTGTGATTTGTATTACAGCACATCTCTGTAGCACCTCAGTGCTGTGACACATTTACCCTCTATTAAAAATAGTACGCTTTCCGTATTGCATTTTTTATAATATTTCCATTAATTGTTCAGCCAATATGATATTGCCACAAAGCGAAAGCAGGTTGATCTGCCAGAAACGTTTCAGAGAGATCTGGAGTAAACAGAACATATTGGGATGTAGGTGCATTAATAACGTCTATATTCTAAGAGGTTGCACCACAATTAATCAACTGAAAAATGCACATCTGGTCTACAAATGGTAGGTGCTAAGGCTTCTTGTTTGAGAGGATTTATTTTTTGTTGTGTTACCTTTTATATATCACCACCTAGTCTGTCTTATAAGTGTATCTACATTTGGATGTGTGTCTTGTGTTGCACTGTATGGACCACAACCACAAATCCTATTTGTGTCTTGTATAGACACCACATGTCTATTAGTACTTTAGCTAAGTGGTGTTGAGGAAGCCCCTTTGCCTGTCTTGGGATTCACTCTCCTCCAAATGCTAATCCTACACCAGTCCATGTCCTCCAAATTACTCCTCCTGAGCCGCCTACACTATAAATAATTAGTTTGAAAGAAAGGCAACCTCTTGGACGTGTGCTGACACCCTTTATACCCGTCTTCATTTTCCATCACTTTGGTTTCTGGCATCTCTGCATCACAGACATTTATAAATATAACCTTATGCAGGTTTAGTACTTAATTTTAAATGCCACTAAAGGAGCTTTTTGAAAACAAACTGAAACGGCTGAAATTTGGCACACTGACTCTTTTCACACATGTCAAAATAGCAGCCTGTTCTGTTTGAGGAACTGTACCAGATACAACCAAGCTGGTGCAGTAAAACATGTAGAGATTCACTGGTAGGAAATCATAGCTGGCAGGATTGTCTGACCTTCTGTGATGCTGATGCTGGTGTTGTGTGTTCGTGTGACCCTTGTGTCTTCCCTTCACTTCAGTAAGTGCTCCTCTGGTCTAGGTGTGTGTTGTGTTAATATTGAATGCTGGGAAACATAGGTAAGGTTACATAGACAGATATAGGCTACACATGCTTCATGCATATTGCAAACTCTGAATGACCTCCTAATTTTAGATTCGGATGACATGTTGGGGCAGGGTGGGATGTTCTCTGTCTCTGGTGACAGCTAGCGTTTCTGTCTGCTGCCAGCTCTGCTTATTACTGTTGTAGATGAAAGTACATAATTTGATTCTGCACTTTATCAATCTGCTTATTGTCTGCATTCTGTGATACACATTCACACATTGTTGTGAGGTCCATGAAAAAGAGGCGTCACTAAAATGCTTTAGAACTTTTGTTTTTAGATTTGGTCCTCACTTTTTCTGTTTGAAGATAGAAATTGCACATTTAGATTACAGAGAAACTGCAAAATACTAGGTTAGTGTTGGCTTAGGATCCTTATGTTACATCCCATAGTGCTACAGAGCACCGTTTTTAAGTGAGCCAGTGCGTTCAGGATGTCTGTTAGACACTGACGATGTGCACAGTCTTTTGCTGGGAGACACTAACTGTAGAGATGCAAATATTGTTTCCTTTTTATAAGGACACCACACAGGGCACCTTCAGGTTGTTTAATTTCAGAAATATACAGTGTATCTGGGTTTGTTCTGGCTCAAAATAAGCGTTTTGGGCCCTTAAATTAAAAAAATATAATTTATTTGATTTTTTTTTAAAGAATGGATTTTTAATTTCTTCAGATTTTTTAATTTTTTCAATTTTTATCCTTCTGTGCTGTTGAGTTTCCTTTAGTGCTGGCTGATGGCAGCAAAAATTTCTCTATGCATTACAAGCTGCATGTGAAGTGTTTCAGGATTCTGTCTCTGACACTGAAGTTTTGTATTTTTTCCTGACAATAGCAGCATGCCTGTTAATATTTGTAAAGTAACTCTCAAGTTATTAGTGTGAAACTTCTGTCTATAAATTCATAAGTTATGAACTAAGCATTAAATTAACACTTCACTATCAATATTAGTTAGTGTTTAAAAAAATCTGAGTGATAAGTTAAACACAAATGAACTCGTTTACCCATTATCAATTGCAGGACGTAACGAGCCTCTAAAAAAAGATCGGCCCAAGTGGAAGAGCGACTATCCGATGACGGAGGGTCAGCTACGGAGCAAGAGGGATGAATTCTGGGACACAGCGCCAGCCTTTGAGGGCAGAAAGGAGATCTGGGATGCCCTGAAAGCCGCTGCTGTGGCCCTGGAGTGTAACGACCACGAGTTAGCCCAAGCTATAGTGGATGGAGCCAGTATCACACTGCCACATGGTGAGGACAGAAACACTGTGTGACAAAACACAGAGTTCTTAGCCATTTCAGAATCGACTGGAAAGACATCTTTAACACATAAGTTCAGTGAAATACACAAATCATGGAAAGAACTGGTTTATCCAAGCTGTTCACACACACAGTAACCCAGGTGGTTATCATGTTTCTGTATCAGTGGATTTGAGTGACAGCCTGTCTTGTTTTCCTTGACATCCCTCCCCAGGTACTCTGACAGAGTGTTACGATGAACTCGGGAACCGCTACCAGCTGCCTGTCTACTGCCTGGCGCCACCCATCAACCTCATCTCAGAGCGTAGCGACGAGGACCCCAGTGACAGCCCCGAACCCCCCGTAGCACCCAAGAAGGAATTCCAGCTCAAGGTACCATGATGAGTACAACTCCTAAAACATGGACTGAGTTGCTTCACCTGTATTGAGTGTTTCATCTCTGTATTAACACATGTATGCTAGCAATGTGCATAAATTACAATTGTAATTAAAGCATAAATTCCCATCTCAAACCATACAATGCACTGACGATTTCTGCATTTGGGAATAATCTGTGCAAGTCACTCTCCATTTGTCTTTGGTCATTCAGTAGTTTGAAGTGGCAAACAGACATGTGACTGTGGGCAGAACGGCGACAGCAGATGTTGACTTCCTGTCGTTATGAGTCAGCACACAGAATAAAAGTGGAAATAGATATTGAGGAAGATGATACACTGGCAGATATGCACCTTATAAAATGCTTTGCATTTATGTCACCAACCCAACTGTATCATCTAAAAAAAGCTACCAACCTCTATTTTGAGTCACTGTGTCCACTAGGCCTGTAGCTGACAGGTTGGTAGATATGTTTTCATCTGACCAGGTTCTCATTGGGTAGATAATCAACTGTGTACCTTCATAAAGAGAAAAATGTAACATAAACAGCCTTCCAGGAGGAATGGATTATATTTAACAGTGGGAGTAATTTAACCTGTTAAGACCTGTTTTTTTTTTTTCAACAACTTTGATCTCGCGCAGCCTGATGAAGACGGCTAAGTATAACCTGTTTAGCATTTACTGAATCTTCACTCAGTCAGCTCCAAACTAATCAACGCCATGTTAATGTAGTTATTAGTGCAGCTGTATTGTGTTCAAATGAATGACCAAAAGACTGGCTTTGTGTGTTTATTTGTAATTATGAAACGGTGGGCAGGTAAAGTGCACTTCACATTTAGCTAATCTACTGATAACATGCAGATTTTTTTCTTCTCTGTCACTAATCAATTGGATGGCAATGTGGTACAATTTCAATCAACCAAGATATACTTTGTTTGACTACACTACACTACACTACAGTACTCCAAGCAGCTCTTGGATGATCACTCTTACACTCCCTGCTCCTCTGTAGGTTCGACTGTCCACAGGAAAGGACCTGCGTCTCAGCGTCAGCATGACCGACACCATCGGGCAGCTGAAGAAGCAGCTCCAGGCCCAGGAGGACATCGATGCCACCCACCAACGCTGGTTCTTCTCCGGGAAGCTGCTCACAGACAAGACGCGGCTACAAGACACTAAGATCCAGAAGGACTTTGTGATCCAGGTCATCGTCAACCCGCAGGCCCTCCGAGCCCCCAAGCTGTCACCGACCACCACTGCCTCCTCAACCACTTCTGAGTAGCAGGACAAAGAGGAACGAGGGGGGAGTTATGCAGAGGGTGGCAGATGCTGAAGGACCAGATGTGCCTCCCAGTGCTGGATAACTTATTCTTTTTGAAGACAGACACTGTTACTGAAAGAAAATAAAACTGTGGAGGTACAAAACTACTTTAAGGCAAAAAAAAAAAACAACATAAGGGAGTAACTCAAAAGTGCTGCTTTCTTTCACGTACCATTTTCAATGTGTTCTTCTGCCGAGTTGTTCCAGTTGTCACACTAAGTCTGGAGATCTTCACCTGCTTTGAGCCATCTCGAATTGAAGCAGAGCTCACAGCCTTTAAAGCCACATGCAAAATGTGCACATTATGACTAGACTCTGCCTCTGCCCTTTTGTCTGCACTAAGTGCCAACGGAGGAAATGCAGAGTTGTTGGTTCTAAAGCACATTTCTACTACGACTCTGCGATCTTTTTCTCCTCCACAGAAACGGGAAAGGAAGGCAGAGAGCGTGATGCTGAACATTTTTGTCTTTTTTTTCCCCTTCTTTCTTTAATTGAGGAAATATTGTAAACTGAGCTTTTTTGCACATTTAAAGATTATTACTATACTTTGTGGTAGTTTGTGTGCCTTCTACAAGACAAAAAAAAGGGGTTAATGTCCGGAAAGACGCAAGTTTTACCGCTAGGCTAAGCCTTCTGTATGTTTTTAATTCAGGAACTCTTAGATCAATCTAAGCTATAACTGCTGCCTTTTTTAAGATTTCATAAATCTTGCAGACAAAACATATGATGGGTGTTTATGTGTGTGGGGGCAAAAACAACATGTATTTGACCCACATGATACATGGAAATTTGATGTAGCTCACAGACAATACTGGTGTCAATAATGCTATTTGTGAAGGGAAAGAGAAACTTCCATGCAACAAGTGTTGTCTTAACAGCTGCGTTACAGTTTCATGACCCCCCACCACCACCAGGAGGGAGCAGCACAGCCCTTATATAATCAGTTCAGTTGCTTTAGAGGTAGTCGTCCTTCTTTTCACTACTTGATGAATGTAAATCCAGTTTTCACTTGCCTTTTTCTTCTTGATGTGGTCCAGTAACTTTGAGGAAACATATTTTTCACGTGTTCATTTCTTCACCAGCATACAGATGGTTTGATATGGAGCGGTGAGTGATAAGCTAAAGGCTGCAAAAAGCTGTAGATTCGTGTCTGGATTTTTTTTTTGGAAGTACTAGTGAGCCTTACAGGGATTATTTCGATTTAGTGACAATATCAAAAATATTGCCTACAAGTACACTCCAGTGTTTTACACTTCAGTCAGTTTACTTGCTGTGGGATAGTATGGAAATTTTAACAGTAGCTTTATTTTCACAACAGGAGCCAGCAACATTACTGCTGCCCACTGGACTGGAGTGGAGCAGTTTGTTGTATAGTTGCGTATTCATACACCAGTGGATTATTTGCCTAATCTGAGCAGCTCTTTAGTCTGTGATGGAGACACAGATCCTTGAAAGACGTTCCTGGGACTGAAAATTCCAAGTACTTTGAGTGAAAACGCAGCTAAAGAGAAATTTACCCTGATGATGTGATAATCATCTCATCAAGATGGGCTTGGAGATGAGATATTTACTGCAAAAAGGCTCCCATTACAAACTGTAGGTGTGGAGTTTCAAAGATGTGCGTGTTAACCAGGCAGTAGGAGTCAAATCTAGCATGTTTTTCAGTTGCATTGTGGGAAATGTCGGAGTTTTTTTGAGCTTGACATCTTACAAGGGCTTAAAGTGTGGACATCGCAGCCTTTGCTGCTTTAATTATGGCCAATCTTTTTAAATGTATTTGTTACAAGTCCCCCAACTTTCTAAAAGTGAAATTGCTGGATTACCCCTTTAATGGCTTTTAATCAAAAGTTCACAGATCTGATACGACAGCGAAAAGCTGACACTGTGCTGGAAAAGTAACAGTCATCATATTTTCCTTCCTGACAAAGAAACCAAATTCACCAATTCAGGTCATAACATCTTTTATGCGGTTGCTTTCTTGTAACTCAGAATCTGAGAAAAAAAAGATAAAAATTTATGTCAGTGTCAAGAAGTCTTTTCTCAAGGCGTCCTGCTTGTGCTTTAAAGTCTTCTTCAGTTTCACACTGAGCACTGAAGTACTGCCTTTAGCCTGTACGTTGTAGCACAAAGCCATGAATTGATGCTGGCAGCTCCTGGCTGAAGTTCCCATCAGGCCACACTGTGTTCACACTGGGGCTCAGTTTGTGATGTGACAGGTTTGTGTCCGAGTACTGTGAACATCCACTGAGATGCATTATTTGGTTTCGTATAGCCATGGATCACATGTGCAAGTCATGGAGTAGACATTTATTTGTTTTGCATTTTCAGTCATTTTATCATACGTTGCACTACATGACATTGAGCAGAGTGTTGGCAACTAAAAAACTGATCAGTGGTGTGGGGAAAAAAGGCCATAATAATTGTCATTTTAAAAGCCACTGAATACCGAACTGTGACCTTTAACCAGTGCAGAATGCTTGTTTTAATACAGCTAAATAAATACAAGCAGTTTACATTCACATTTTGAAACTGTATTTAAAATAGCAAGCAACATGAGTATAGTTCTTTTTTAAATATTTGACATGTACATTTTGTACTTTTGTTTTCTAAAACCATGACAAGTTTTGGTAGTACTTAATCCTGCCTCAAGAAGCAAATACACAAGCTCTCTGCTTCTGTGCTTCGTAGTCTCTAACTTGGTCATGTTCATGTCAGATTTGGGTTAGTTGTGACTCTTCAGGGTCTACAGCTTGATGGGCTTTGTTTTCATTCACCGCTCCTTCCTGTCACACACTTCTCCATCAGTGGAGGGAATAAAACTGAACTGAGCCACAGCTCGCCACATCAAGAACGTTTTCATTCTGTTCTGTCTATTCTAACCAGTTTCAGCCTCGATGCTCATCACAGTTACCTGTTTATGTTAAATCCAGAACGTTTTGTTTTCTGCTTTCCCTTTACCTGTGGTTCTTAAAGGGATATTTGGTAGTCATCGTATGCAAACTTGAATGAGCATTTCTCTCTGTATGTGCAATACAATAGACATAGACCTCATATCATTTTTGTGTCTGATTCTGCAGATTTCATAGAGCACCAGCCATAAGTATTGTTAAAGTAATGTCAAACTCCAGGTACAAAGCCTGTGAAGATCTGATTCCTGTGTTGGATAATCAGCTGCCGCTGTCAGTGGTTTTAAATGTTCATGTTTGTCACTTTGAAATGTATTCCCAGCTGTCGCCTTGACCATTGGGCCTCATCGTCTTTTACAGAATAAATATCTAAACATTATAAATGTTGACACACTTTCATTTCGCAGCGTCTATTTAGCATTCTGCTCTGCTCGTCTCAGCTGTGAAGGTCACCGCGCCTCGGGGTGGGAAACGCTCTGCTGACAACTTTATCTATAGCGGCTCCTGTTACAGCATCCTCGCTGAGGTGAGCCACGGGTGGGTGTTTGTCCCCATTTATCTGACTATGTGTCCCTGTGTTCGTCCTCAGTTTGTCCTTTTTTTTTCCAAGACTTTAAGAAGTAAGATTTAGTAGACACCATTGTATCCTGTCAAACTTAAAGGGGCCTCAAAGGGATTACAGAGCTTTAAGGCCATAGGACGACTTGAGAAACTCCCTCATGTGGTGCTCTACAAACAACTAAAACTATTAATTATGCTAACGTAGCTGTCTTTGCATCTTTTCTCTCCTCATGACCCAAAAATGATTCACCCCACCATCTTGGAGGACCTTCCAGTTACTTAAATGTACCTCAAAAAAAAGAGGAGGCTTTGGAAGAAGCTTACAGTAAGGACACACAGGTGTATTGTACGCAGAAGTCTTTCATCAGGTGTTAAGTGCCTCTTCTTTATGGGTGTGGATTTCACTTAACAGGTCATGCATCTGTGCAGCACCTTCCTAGCTTCACATCCTCACTGAAAGGAGCTAAGATGAGAGGACGGCACACCGGTGACGGAGGTGAGGAGGCATGTAAGCATAAGAAGAAGCACCCAGAGAATGGTTGGTCTGGTAAGGCAAGGTGTAAACATCTGTATGGTTGAACACTCAGTCTGCATGGCCTTCAAAGGCACCATATTGTGTTGCCTTTCAGCAAATTAATGCAAGTCCCGTGTGTTCTCACAGTGTTTTCAGCTGAAAATCCTTTTACCATCACCTCTGGTTTTAGTTCTTCTAAACAAGCTGTTGCTGCTGCTGTTCACATTCTGATCAGGAAGAAAACTCTCTGTATCTCTGATTGACAGTTTGGAGCAAACAGTTTACCACCTACAGCTAGTGGAGACATGAAGTAATGTTTGAGACAAGGACTTTCTGTCGCCTCAGACTCTCTGAGTGATCATTTGGCATGGAAATATCACCAGATTCACAGCCCAGCCTGTTTATAACTCGAGTATAGTTTAAACAACATTGCAGTTATAAAATCAGAAGGTCAGTGGTGCAGAGAAGTATCTTGGAAATGGCTCTGAAGTGACTGCTGGTCAACATGTAGTCTTAACGGGTCTGCGTTTAGTCACTGTTTTATACTTGTTCTGTTTTCTAACAACAGAAACAGAAAAATAAGTAAATGAGAACTGCTTTGCTGGGAATTCTGCTGTACTAAATGCAGTATATAGGCAAACAGGTGTAAACACCTGTTGAGTTTGCCTCACACTTAATCCTTGCTTATTGGTTTCAAATGAAAGTTTCCACCATCTCTGAGTGTCCCTCAGATTTACAGTTTCCACAGAGCCTTGACCTGTGGGCAGACAATCAAAGCTAATGGTAATGTTAGCCACATTAGCTGGACAAGGTGCTAACACTACAGATTTTCCTGTTGTTGTGGTGACATTAGAATAAAAGTGATCCATGGGGTCTTTAGTTCTTCAGATGCTGGGAGTGCATGAAGACTCTTGATGCTACTTCTCACTTGATTGATTTTATCAGTAAACATTTCCCTAATGGGTTTATGGTCTCATTCGCTGGTGTCAAGTCTTCTTTAATACTCGATGGTGTTCATTTATGATAAAGCAGGTTATGCTTTAGTCTGATCCACCACTGGCTTTTCACATCTGGCTTCAAAAGATCAAATGGTGATGGCCAGTTTCCAAAGTCAGGGCTTTGAAACAGTGGTCCACAGACCAATGAGTCATGTCACTGTGATCCACCCTGGGTTCACTGCTAATGCATAGGGTAATAAATGCTTTTCTCTTCCCTTAATGCAGGACAGAACCACAGAGGAAAAAAGCCTCAAGGTTACAGCGCTAGTCTGACATTTCTCAGCATGTCAGATGTAAAATCTGATTAATCGTCAGACACAGAGGTCAGACAGACAGTTAAAGAAAGATCTTATTTCCTTCATAGCACAGGCAGCATTTGTGTTCATTTACCTTTATTTAAAGCTGGTTAGGATGGTTAGTTAAGGTTTGAGACGGTTTCAGCATTTCAGTGACATTTCATCCGAGTTTGAAAGAAGTCGAGCACTAAAGAAATGTTTAAGTGTAGGACCTGTGCTAAAAACAGTGCTCAAATCAGCTTCAGGCTAATTTCAAGTGAAGGTGTTTACGTATGAAATCAGAATGGTCTTTGAGATGGTGACTAAAAGCTTTAAGGACCACTTGCATGTGTACGTTTTAGTGGCATCTAGCAGTGAGGTTTCTGGTTGCGATCAACGGAATGCTTCTTGCCTCAACCTTCTGTTCCAGGGGAGAAGCTGTGGAGGCCACTAAGAACACCAAGAACATGACAACCCCTGTGTAGAGCCACCGTTTGGTTTGTCCATTCTGGGCCACTGTAGAAACATGATGATGCAACACGGCGGACATTGAAGAAGAGGATGTGCTCCCTTTGCCGATACGGAGGACTCATTCTAAGGTAACAGAAACACAATAATTTTTATTTGCAGTTGATTATACACAAAAACATAATTATGAATAACACGTTTCACTTATGCCAGTAGATCTCCCAAAAGTCTTACACACTGGACCTTTATCTCACAGACACTTGATAGCTCTCAACAACATTTTGAGGTTTGTCTCTACAGAGATTGCTCAGAAATCTCACCAGTTAAAAGTATCACCTCTTTCTTCATCAGTTGAGCACCCTTAACTGGTTACACGTCAGTCAGGATCAATGCAAATGGACACTGATTATAACCCCAATCAACATGATTACATCTTGTCTTACACTCATTTGAATGTATGAATATTTCTACACATCTGAACATAATTTAGACATCACTGAGCTGCCATATAGCTCGCTGAGTTAAGGCGTTGCCACATGGGCGCAGGTTGCCAGCAGCGGTCGTGAGTTCAAGTTCCCTTTGCTGCATGTTGCTGTTTCCTCTCTACCCCTTTTCACCTTGTCTCTCCCTCTATCAATAAAGCTGAAAACATCTTCCCCAAAAAATTAAGACGTCACTCTCACAAAATTACGATAGTTTGTCTGCATGATTAAGCTCACTAAAAAGCCACAATGGGTCATTTTTGGCAGCAAAATTCAATACATTACTGTCCTCACCTTTAAGAATTCAAATTTACAGATGACACAGCGGTTGGATAAAGCTTTGACATAGTTTTGACACGAGAAAAGTCATATCTAAGGTTCTTAAAGAAAGGAAATCTCAATCCTGTGCACCCCCCTAAATATGTGTGAAAAAGAAAAAACTGTAAATTTGTAAAATAGAAAAATTAATAAATTTTCTGAGCATGTATTAATGACGAATGATACATACAGATTATTTTACACTCGTTAATCTCATTTAAATGCCGACTGATTGCATCCAGTGCTTTAAAAACATGATTTAAAATGAACGCTATAGTAAAAATGAAGCTTGTGTTCATGAAAATTGGTGCATTTCATTACACGCTGCAGCAAGTCTGGTTAAACAGAACCACAAGATGGCGCTGTGCTCTTGTGCAAGTAGCTGAGTGAACTGTGAGTCCCGGGCAAAGGTAGGAACACATTAGTGCATTAAAAAGACACAGCCTTGTTTGTTTTAGACAGGAATCTGATGATTTACAGCATGTGTGTTCCTTGAAAGCAGCACAGGGAAAGAATTATGGGGAGTAAGAGTAAGTTTTTTATGGGGACAAATATTGCAGTTTGGTATGCTTGCATGTTTGCTACACAGCTTTACTCCTAGATTCACCAAAATGCTCATTGACCAACATCAAACTGAGGGTGTTGCGTTTAAAGATGAACACTATGGGCATATAAGTTAGGAGTGAAGCGCTCTTAAACAGAATCCAGCAACATTCACATTAACTTCACCCTGCTTCGGCACTGCATTTCCCAGCAGCCACCTGTTAATCAAACAACATGGGTGAGAAAGTAATCGGACTTTGTTTCTAGAAATTTCTCCTCCATAAGTTTGAGTTTCTGTAGGTGGCCCTCTTTTTTCTTGCCGCTTAGCTGCAATGAGCAGCAGCACTAATGATAATTACCTTCTGTTTACTACAAACCCACCCAAACTGTAAAATGTGTCACTTCATGTCTGGGAGGCAGGAAACAGAAGTGACTAAGTGTTAAGAGCGGAAACCTCATCTGTGCTCAGGTTTAGACAGATGGAGTCTTATTGTTTTGTAAAGACTGTCCATCATTGCTCCACCTTTTGCAGCAGCTACATGGAGACGGGGCTTTTCAAGCAGTACAGCTCCGGACTGCTTCTCTGGCAGTCCAGCCAACAGAGGGTCTCGGTGGGGTTGTGGTGCACCGGCCCTGGAAAAAGCCCCTATTGACGGTGGAATTTCACAGGGAGCGCTGTGTTTGCGGTCACTCGCCCAGTCAGCCTTATTCTAAGCTCTGTTCCCCACCAGCAGACCCAGGATGACCCTGACGCCACAGCACAGGGTTTCTGAGGGGCTGGACACACACTGATGTCCAAGGGGCCGTAACGTCGTCACACAGACTTACAGTTTTAATTTGACTTTGGATGTCAGTCATATGTTTTATGTAACTTCCACTTCGTAATGTGAGTGTCTCAATTTTTTTCTGGGTACAGCAAAACCACTGAAGTGGACGTGATAAAGTTTTACACTGATCTTTTCCAGGGAACTGCAAAGCCATGACTGAAAAGTTGTGAGCTGAATTTAACATGCAGTCTTATTAATTTCTTGTTCAGCCTGTAGTGCTTTTAACTATTTAGTTTGGAGACTGTTTACTGAGTCATTAGACAACATAAGATCTCTATAATAAGCTAGTAAGTGTTATTGTATTGTAGAAATTTTCCACCAGAAACGTCCCAAACAAACGAATTAGTTCACTTCTGTCCGTATGATGGAAATTCTTCCCCACAGGAGGTGGTCAATCAGAAATGGAAGTAAAATAAAAATGTCTGGAGAAAGTTGGACTTGCCAGCAAATCTCCACCATACCGCCCCCAGCAGACATAAGCACTATGTTCCCTTTAGAAATGGAAATTCCCAACTTATAGGCTGTAATTACAACTTCTGTGGCTTCCGTTCCTACTGACCATTAGCTTACAGAGCAAAAGCTAACTCTGAAGCTCAACGGTCAGCAGGGCCCTGATTGAAACATCCATTCGCCATCTCTATAGTCCACTATACTGTCAGTCAGCCATTTTGTAGTGCTGTTCAAAATCTCAGCTGTAAATTTCATCCACTATGTAGCACAATACTAATTTGTCAAGTTTTCAGCTCAGCAACGCATTTGAGCAGAAGTACTGTATTTTTGTATCGTATACTTGCAACATTTTGAAAAAAGGAAAATGTAGATGTCTTGAGATGACTTCCCATGTTGTGGTTCCACTTGAAGACAGCAGTAGTGTAGAGAAACTGTATCCTACATTGGTCAACTGTGGCTATCAGGCACTGTGGCTTGTCTCTTTTGGCTAGTTGTATCTATAAAAACATTACTGTTGAAATTAGTATTATGGGAGAACACGGTTCAATACTGCAAGACAACAACACTAAACATGTTTAAGCTAATATAATTAACATGGGCACACTTTTACCATTGAGGTCGTCATGCCAACATAACCGGTTAGGTGCTAACGTTAGCTGCTAGCTAATGTGATTTTATTTATTTTTTGCTGTTTGAGAGGGCCAAAATGATTATGTTGCAGATTTACATCCAAGTATGTCCAAAATGTAACAGCTGTCTTCAAACGCAACTTAGCAGTGTTTGTTTGTTAGCATGGAAACTTTGAGAAGGGTCTATTTGGAGACCTCACACTCATCTGATATGCACCTAATGGGTTTACTTTCATGATTTATATTATTTTTAAGCCTTCTGAAGGTATGTAATTAACATTTTCACTGGAACATACAGTAAGGTCTGTCTTAATGCTAACATTGACAAGCTAACGCACTGTTAAACGTTAGCTTTAGCAAGTCTATGAAGAAAATGTTTTCATATTTATACGTTTCGAACAAGTATAAGTTTAGGCAAGCCATTTATTTTAATCACTGACAACATGGAGAGCATTATATTGGAATCTGTTATGCATATTTTTATGATCCTGAATTAGCATGTCAGCTTCACCATCAGGCTGCATGGTCCCTACTATAAGTTGGGTTAGCCCTAATATAGCAAAGCCTGTCTTTCGTAAGCACGTCGCAAGAAAAAAAAGGGCATTAAGCTCATTTTTGTTAATTAACAGACAACAGTAAACTAATGCTCCTTAGCAAAGAAGCTCTGAGCCTTTTAATCCAACGCCACACTTTGAGGGCCCCTGGTGTGTTTCCACTGGTAGATCCACGGTCCCCACACAACCTCATGAAACACTCTCACTGCTGCTTGCCCCTGTTTGAGTTCAAAGCACGTCTCATTTCCTGACTCATTTTTCCCTCCATCACAGACTATTGTGCAGCTTTCATCGCTGTAGATATTTGCTGTTTTCCCCTCATCCCAATTTTTCTTTAAAGAAAATATTTTGACCCAAAATCTAGTTTTAATTTTTTGTTTTTCCTGCTCTGATTGGCTTGATTACCTCGCAACTGGAACTTCATTTGGGGGGTTTTCCAAATGTGCTTTGTTTTATAGCAGCAGTAAACAGTTCAGAACCGTTTCTAGTACATCTCCCACTTGTGTTTTGACTGGGAACACAAATTTGTTTTCCTATTAATTCTCCCCTCTGCAGCTCCTGGATCAGTGTCATGCTGGCTTGCCTTTCAACAAAGCCCACCGTTATTTCCAAACACTGATCCCTTTCAGTGTGATGTGGACTTGATGCTGGTGAACCTATAATAATCTACTGCACTGACTTACAGGAACTGGAGGTCATTCATGAGTCATCAGGATGTTTATGAGAGGAGTGTGTGTGCTCTCTGTGGGATAAATACAAGGGATTGTTATGCAAAGCAGACTTTTGTCCAGAATAACAGAGGACTTTAACCAGAATAGATGAACATGTTAAATCCTCTCAGCCCAGAGCTGGCTGGCCTGTGTGTGTGTATGTGTGTATGTGTGTGTGTACGTGTGCTTGTAGGGTTAGTATTGGTGGCTTTAAAGCTAATCCCTGGATTCCTGCTCTCACTGGAGCCTCATCCACTTACCTAACGCTCACCTGGCTCACACCTAAACCTCGTCTAATGCTATAGTATGTGTGCTGGTCACCTAATACCCTAAACTACTACTGTGAACCTGGTCACCCCATGGTCTGACAGACCACGTCACAGCGCCCAGTGGGAGCAGAGCCAATGGAAGGTGTTGGAAGACGAGGCAGGTTTCCAAGGCTTAGCATGGCGGGAAGCATGGAGGGATTACTGACAGGTCTGTCTGGCAGAAGTCCAGGGGCCCAATGTGTCCGAGGGCCCCAATCCAGAGCCTGTGTTTAAATGACTTTAAGGTTTCTTATTAAAAAGTAAATCAAACAACTACAGAGAGATAACTGGAGAGAGATGAGATACACAAAACAACCACAAAAATGCACAACATGTCAACGCAACACATAAACATCCACAAAGAGATGCAAATGCGAAAAGAGGCTAACCAACATAAAATGACCACAAGAAACAGAAACATACAAATGACCATGCAGTGCACAAAAGACAAAGGCACAAAACAAGCACAAAGAAAAGCAGAACGACACAGCGAAGCAAACTGTCCACAGAGACACAGAGCAACTACAGATACAAAGAGAGAAATAAAACAAAGTAACGCTAGCCACGCCTGGTGTTTTTTGATCTGTGAGTTTTGCCTCAGACAGGAGGGATGGGAGATGTTTTACATGTCTGTGCCCAGGAGCCCACTGGCATACAATCCATCAATGGTGGCATAGGCTTGAAAGAAGCAGAGGACTTTTATTTTGAAAAACACTATACCCTTTTCTACTCCTAGATGCAGCAATGTCTCCAACAGAGGAGGATCTTTTTTTTCTACAGCACTAGGCCATTTTTTTTTGTTCTCAAAATATGAATTATGAGACCATACGACCACTGAATCTTTTGTGGCAAACGTAATTATCCTCACCACACACACACCCACACCCACACACACACACTCACATAATGTTGTGATCTCAATCAGCGGTGGTTCCTCCTCTCCTCTGGCGCCGAGCGCATGCAGGCAAGTTGATAACTGTGGAGGAGCCAGAGGGGAGAAGGAGACGGAGGTCTGATATGAAGACATTTTTTCTCAAAATGTCTCAAAACCAACATTTGGGAAGTTTGAGTGTCACAGTTTGTGTGTAGATGTAAACTCTTGACCGCACACAACTTCTCCAGGCAGAAGACACAGAAGAGGACAGAGGAGTAAATCATGGACACGAGTGTGTTGACTCAGCAGGGATAGAGTTAAATCAGAAAAGTTGACGTACGTGAGGGTGAATAGTTGAAAGCAGCACAGAATGTCTGAGAGTATTAATATGTTATATTCCATTATATTTAGAATTTTTACCTGCTGCCTGAATTTTCTGTTTTTCCTTACATAATTGACCTCAATCCACTATAAATTGATGTAGAAAAGGCACAAGATGGTGTATAAAGATTCACCAGAATGCAGGAAATAAAATGTCTGACACTCAAGACGTTCTTCAGAATGACCCCCAGATCTCCTACTAAATATTCCCTCCCAGTATTCAAACAAAACCTACACCCATGCATGACGTAATAAAGGTTGGAGTCTTAGTACAAGTCAGCTACATTTAATCTTTATATTAAAAAAGGTGGGAAATCTGCAAAATAACAGTTAGAAAAACATTTACCATTTTTAATCTTTATAATGGATCATTTTTTCTTTTAAATAACAAATATCTGGAAAATAAAGCTATTTTTGATGTATAGTGTACTATAGTGTAATTTTACAGTTTGGGCATTTTTTATGGTTAACCTTTTAAATAATACTTTTTAAAACTGTGATTTAGTGGTTAATATCTGTATTTTAATGAAATATCAATAAGTTGTTTTTAAAAATTATAGTTAAAAAAACATACTTTTTATTTATTTTTTTTACAGTGTAGGTAAGAAATCCAATGATGAAACTAAGTAATTAGTGCTGTTTAGTCCTTCAAAGTCAAATTTTAAGGTGAAATATGGGCAGACCTTTGTTAATGACAATGTTCACCACTTGTCATTAGTCGTCATTGTTTCATGTTCAGAGGTCAATTTTTTCCAAAAATTTGTAGCTTTAGTTTGATGAGATATCCTTGGTTGCGTGGGCTCTTCATAGCCTTGTTGCACTGATGTATGCATCACTACATTAAAACTAGTGGCAGCACACAAATTACAATTAACACTGATGTAAGTGGCTACAGTGGGGGTTTTACACCAGCTAACTGCAAGTTATACCTTTTCCACAGCTAGCAACTAGCTAGCAAATGACAAATGTGACCTGGCAAATGAGTGAAATACTGCTTTAAAAAATGTAAATATGCGTTAACATTAACAGAAATGACATACTATAGCTCAGATTTGGAAGTATTCAACATGTGCATCAATAGCATTGTGCTGATAATGTATTGACTGAATGAAGGTCAGTTTGGTTGAGCAGTGTAGTGTCTGCCAGCCTCCTTATAAGTTGAGTTTAATTGTGCTGCCCAGTTTACTAAATCACAAGTTTTTATGTAGTTTGTGCTAACTAAGAACTAAAAATGGACTTAATACTCAATTAGCGTTATGAAATACAAATATCTAATATAACCCAGTCTAAAGGCAGAGCACAGCCTTTAAACATAGCCAGAGCATCTAGGTCACATTTCTTTGTAAAGAGGCCAATGGGCTGTGACAGGAGAGTCATACATCATGTTCCTGGTTGAAGTGGGACAGCAGCAGATGGATCTAGTTCTGGATGTTCACCTTTTAGAAACACAAAACACAGACGCACAAGCAGGGACAGCTGCACATAGATGGACAGAAACCCAATTAACTGCAACCAGCGTCCTGAGCCAAGACACCAGCTGCGAGTTACGTTAGCGCTGACCCACCTGCTGACCCCACAAAGCTGGCCAAGTGTGCCAGGTAAACACACAAGCACACTCCTCCTTAATTCAAGTTTACGGTACAAGACACACTGACTCTATCCCCTAGAGGCAAAGTAACCATCTCCTCATTGCCCCACAGCCAATCAGAAGACTCCTTTGTAATCGTCAGACTGTCTCAGGGCTTTTACTGTACCAGACTGTAGCTTAGGTGAATCTCCAAGAGGCCCACAGGGTATTAGACTCTGATATAAACTCTATCAAAGGCAGCTTTCCCCAACTGAAGGGAAGAAGTGAGGACATGGTCACCTGGAGGTCAGAGCAGCAGACCTGTGACTGGAAGCTCATAAGTGTGAGTCAGACTGGCTGGGAAGTTAAAACAGAAACTCTCATCCATAATGCAAATAATAACTTAATAATAATAACTTTATTTGTATAGTGTCTTTCATACAACGTTTGCAACTCAAGGTGCTTTACAACAAAGAAACATCCACAATATTACAACGTAAAACAAAACATTAAAAAATACAGTAAAAATACAGTTTTACCGCCCCAACACTGCACAAAGGAACATTTAAAACATTAAAAAGAAAACATAAAGGATCAACCACCCCAGCCTCTCACCAGCTGCACCAAGAAAAGTAGGGTGGAGATGCAAACCCTGGTTCAGGTAGGAGGGAAGTACAGAGGGTGCTGAGGGTGACCATCTGTCTAATATCGTGTTGGTCCCCCTTAAGTGATCAAAAATGCACTGAACCACTGGGCATGGACAAGAAGACCTCTCAGGGTGTCCTATGGGGTCTGGAACCTGGACTGGATCCTTTTGGGTACTCTGGCTTGTGCAGTGGGGCCTCTGTCAGTCAAACTTGTTCCACTGCATCCTGTTGATGCTTGATCACAATGGGATGTAGGAAGTTTGGAGGTCAAATCAACATGTTGGGCCACTGTCATGTTCCTCAACATGTTCCTGATTGATGTCTTTTCATGTGGTGGGGTGCATTTTCCTGCAGGGGTAGGCCAGTGACATTTGGGATTTCCATTTGCATGAGGGAGTGTGTTTGTTGTGGGACAATGTTTATTTGGGTGACTAAGTCTCATCAACATGGATGTTAAAATCCAAGGTTTTCCATCAGAACACCACATAGTACCAATATGATCAATGTTATTCACTTCACCTGTCAGTGGTCAGAATGTTGTGGCTGATTGGTGTATATAAACACATAAACACTTTATGACCCATGCAAAAAAAATAGAAATAAAAGACTTCGGTTTGCAGTGCAGATCTCTACTGTGCTGCTCTCATGTGTGATGTAGCCACTTTATTGATTATAACTGTAAGCATAGTGTTGCAGCATCTGGTCCGTGAACAGTCTGCATACATTATAACATTCACTATATTTAAAAAAGGTTTCAAGTGCAATACCTGCTTGCACCATTGTTTTTCTTCTTGGTCCTCCTTGCTAGATCTTCTGTTGCTGCTTTGGCTGCACTCCGTATTTGTGATGTGCTATTATTTGCACATTAGTGCGTAAAGATTGAAACTTTTGCAAATCCTGGTAAAATATAGTCCAAATGTGAATGTTCAGTTAAATAGTTTGAGTCACTTCTGAACCTGCTCTGAACATTTTTTAAGTATTTAAAATACTTTGTGGCATCTGGTGAGCTATGTTATGTTTACTTGCTGTTTTACTTCTATGTTAAACCCACTGATGTGTATCTGCGACAAGCTAAATTTTGGTGTAAAAGTTGTAAATTTGGCCCCTTCGTCACAGAGCAGCATCTTTCTAAAGACTCATGCTGGCCACTACAGTCATTCCAGACTAATTATGACAGTAGCAGTAAAACCTCAGAGTGGATTCGGCTCAACACGACTATTTAGCATTTAGCCACATATAGCCGACCTCAGCTTTTACATATTTGAGTCTTTTTACATAATTTCCAGGAAGCCGCTCGTTTCAGTGTGGTCTAGAAACATCAGACGGAGAGCAGAAACATGCTGAAGAAGAGCAATTCGTCACATGAAAAATCATGTCTGGTTTTCTTTTTGAAGATGTTACATTATAATTGAATAGGGATTCAGATGCAACCATGGAAAGAATTCCAGTATAGTGCATTTTTGTGATGGGGGGGAATCTGCAAGTGGCAACAACCAGCTGCCAAACAGCAATCTTTGTACCAAAGTTAAATTATACATCAGTTTCTGTCTGCAGGGTTTGATTTTCTGGCAGCAGTGTGGCTTGTGAATGCAAAGCCATGTGGACGTTCTTGTTTAGGATATTGGGGATCTCGATTCGCTGTATTGTCATGAAACAAGGATCAAAATTGGCAGGTTTCACTTAGACGTTGTGTCCTAAACTGTATTTTTCTGTACTGTTACGCAAAGTGAACAAAAATCAAGTGATCTCAGCCATGAAATCACAATGAGCAGTTTAAAAAATCTCCAGGGACACCAGTCCACATACATAAACAACCCATGAGTAAGGCAGCAAACAAATGTTGATTTATGGTTTACTTTTTCCTCCAATTCGTTTTATTCTGTGCCGTGCTCTCTTATTACCAATTTGAGGCTCTTAGTAATTGTGCTGTATAAATAAAGTTTATTACTGTGGTGTAATGATGGATAAAATGTCATCCTGGCCCCCCTGTCAGAGAGCCAGACGGCATCACTGCAGTGATTTTCTTCAGGACAAACCGTATAAATTACTTGGTTGTGACAGAAGAAGGGCAGTTACATTCTTGATGGAAACACACACGCACACATACCCTAATATAGCATAATTACCGCTGGCCTACATATCGCTGCATCCAAACCGCATGACGTGGCAGGATAGTGGAAAAATGACAATTTGTGTCACTAGATTATGTCCTATCATGTTGCACTGCCGTGTTTGTTTCAGTCTGTGGTTGGTGATGACATCTGACTGTCACTGCAGCTTTACGGGACGATTTGTGCTTGTGTTTCTCAGCTGTGGAGTGTTGCACTAGAAGGCTGACCGGACGTGTTTTATTCTTCGTCCTTACACCTGATAAAAGTCTCCTAAACTTTTACACAGATTTATGTTTCTGCATTAAGAACATGATGATGTGGCTGCAGGTCAAACTGGAAACAACATTTTTTCACTACAGTAGGGCACAGTGACAGAACAAAAGCATCTATTGATTTCTTATGAAGCATTTCACATAACAGAACCACCTCTGTCAGATTAGGCAGCTTAATAATCTGGCTCCAGCCACAGCTAATAGGGGCTAGTGTACTAAATACTGTAAATGCTTTCTTTGTGTTTACTTAATTGCAAATGAATGTTATTTTCACAGGATGTGGGCTTTTAAAGGGTACTTCGCCAGTTTAACATAGCACTACTCTAACAGTGTTAGCCATTGGTGGTTAGTTCAAGGTCCAATATGCAAAATTTGAAACATAAATGTACCAGCAACCAAGTGTCTGCTACGTAAAGATACAGCAGAGTAATGACATCCTTAGCAGAGAGTGAAGTCACACTCCTACTGTGTGATATAGTCCCAGCTTCTCTCTCCTGTGTTTTGGCTGCTGGTTGGGCTACATGTGCATGTGAGTCCCTCCCGTTGAAACTGTGTATTTATTTATTTATATCACCTACTTACCTAATTTATGTACACTTGTTTCATTTCACCTCAATGTAGGGGTCTCTACAGCTTTTTTGAGGCTCTACTCTTATTCTCTTTCTCTGTTTGTATTTGCTCTCTGCTCTGTTTTCACACGTGGGTCCGCTCCAGTTCGACACATTGTGAAAACCGACACACAGAAAGAGTGGAACAACGGACATGTGAAGTGAAGATAACGTCACTTGAACTGACAGTAATTCATCATGGCCATTGTGTGTTTGACAATGCTAGTGTGGGCTAATGGTTGTGGCTGGATCATTTCTTATCGGCTAGCTTGAGCATTACTTTTCTGGAGCTGTGGCTCAGGAGTGGGTTGTCCACTGATCGCAAGGTTGGCGGTTCAATCCCCGGCCTCTCCACATGCTGAAGTGTCCTTGGGCAAGACACTGAACCCGAAGTTGCTCCCAATGGCAGATTAGCACCTTGCATGGCAGCTCTGTCGCCATTGGTGTGTGAATGTGTGTGAATGGGTGAATGAGAAACACATTGTAAAGCGCTTTGAATACCACTAAGGTAGGATAAAGCACTATATACGTGCAGAACATTTAAACAGAGGGGAGAAGTGTGGCCAAGTCATCTATTTGTTTTTGTCTGATATGCTGGTGCTCAAGCGACATCCAGTGGTTCTGAATGTTGCACATAGAAGCTTTTTTTAAATGACAAGATTGATGCAGCAGAATCAGACACATTCTCAGTTCCTTGTTCCCTTAGTGCCTGCTTCACCCACAATGGTAGAGATCAGTCAAAGTCATGATGTGTTTAATTTGAACTTTGTCAGTTAACAGTTGGAAATTTCAACTGGAGCACCCACTGTAATTGGATTTCCACCTCAGAAAGTCTAAAGAACCTCACCAACCCGGCCTTGAAATCTAAGATGGCTGCTCAGTGCATCAACACTCGTGAACGCTGTAGAAATATGCTGTTTATTAGCACTATCCTAATTCTATCTGTGGGGATGCTACCACTGTGTTTGCATGTTTAAAATGCTGCATAATGCATTTTTATCAACTGGCATTGCTAACAATGGCTAACCTGTAAACAAAGGTTCTTCTGAGGGTGTCTATCCTGGTTTTCCAACTTTTACTGGAACACTGTCAAATCGGGTGTGATGTCATTTGCAGCTCCAAACTCTGAGATCAATCATCTTGTGTAAGTTGTGGCCAGTGTCTAGTGCCTTTAATGCGATTTTGTTTCATTTGGCCTGTGATTGTGTGGGTAAATTTTCCATGCAGTCACACCACACTTACACTTTGTCTTTAGTGTGTGGTTCGTGTTTCTTACATTTCAGTGCTCTCAAACTGTTTCCAATGAAACCAGTTGAGACAATGCAAGTTTCCCTTTGAGCATTACTTTGGTCATGTCAGTAAAAACTCTTACTTTGCTGGATGCTAAGGCAGAGAGTGTATAACCACTGTTTTAGCAGCTCCTAAATATTTACATTGCTTCTCTGCTACACAATAGATGGATGCAACCAAAATACAGTTGTTTAAACATGGTTGAAATCCGAGTCTCTCCATTACATCCACACTGGATTACAGCAGTTAAATGCCAGATGAAATTTCATGAGGCAGAGAGTTCTCCCCCATTTACTTTCTATGACAAATTAAAAAAAGGCTTGATAATAGGATGTGGGCATTAATGCAAACCAGGCCTGCAAATATACCTAGAAAATTTGGAAAAGTAACTTTGCACATGAGCGCATTTATGGCACGAGAACCAGAGAACCCGGTCCAGCCAGAGAAAGTGCAGACTGTGGGTGTCCTGGCTGCTCAGTTGGCTGAGGTAAACAGCATGTAACTGTGAGATTTGTATGTGGTCCCAGAGTTTGGTCACATCAGGTCCTCCCAGTCTCTGGTCGAGTCTCGTGTGTCTTTTTACTTTGAGGCGTCTGCAGTTCCTTCCAATGACGTAAAACTCTGGAGACTGTTGATGTCTTTGGGATGTGAGTATAACAACTGGAGTCTGATAGCTCCAGGGACTGTACAAAAATTATTAGGGGTCACAAAAGGGTTAAGGTAGTGTATTTATGTATTTTCCTGTTTGCTGAATGGGGAGTAGTGATATTTACAGCAGAAAAACAGTGGAGGGCCTTTAAACTGTTTTGCTATCCCAGATTTATGTATTATTTTAGTCTTCCCCAAGGATATTTAAGGAAAACAGCAACAAAACACACTACAGATGTAATATTTGGAATCCAGGACCGGGGTGACAAAATTTGTGGCATTTGCTAATTCCATTTTCATTGTGCGATTTGATGGCTATTTGACATATATGACTCTATTATCTCAAATAAATCTTTAATTAACCTTTAGTTATAAGCAAATAAAATGACATTGAATGTGCCAGCTGGAAGATGGCTTTCCTTTTTATAAAGCAAACACAACAAAATAATTTATACACAGTCCCTTAACTCAACAATAAATTCACCAAATGTATTACCTTTATAGTTAAGGCCTTCATTTGGGCTGAAAAAACAAAAAAGCAGTGAGTCCAAATCAGAGTTTTGCACACAGTGAAACTAAGTGGTGGAAGTAACTAAGAACATTTACTCAAGTACTGTACTTGAATACAAAAATTTATGAGACTCTGTGCTGCTACTTTACTGCATTTCAGAGGGAAATAATGTACTTTTTACTCCACTGCTGCACCATACTGTACAGTACTTTGCGAACAATTAAATCAGTGGTCTATACTCATTTTGACAAGTGATTGAAAAAGAAAGCTATTAGCTTTTCCACTTAATAGTGGTAAATTTGAGTGGCAGGATTAAAGCTTGACCAGATTACCATGAAGACACCACTTTACTCCGCACCATCGTGTGCTCTGCTATATGTGCTGCTGACAGTGCTGAGTGTTGTAAACAATGGAGTCTTTCTGCGTGACAAACTACATGATGGCAGCTTTTCTAAATTACCCCAAGCATCGTTTTTTACATTATTTTCTGGAAAAAAATGTTTATATTGGTGCATAACGTAACGTAACGTAACGTAACGTAACGTATCGTAACGTAACATAACGTAACGTAACGTAACGTAAACTTTATTGATCCCTCACCAGGGAAGTTTACATGTTATAGCAGCTAGATACAAATGAGGCTTGGAAGAGGCAAGACAAATGTACAATAAGGCTGAAAATAAGGATATACCGGTAATAAAGCTATTATGAAAAAAATTTAAATAAGGCATGAGGAATTTACACATGGATATGCACAGGATTCAACGACATGTGCTCCAGTACCTATATAGTGCTGATAGGCCTTCATTAGTCAAGTGCTAAAACTTGTTTTGTGTTTTTCTTCTTACTGTCGTTAATTTGAAGAAGCCTCGAAATTATGGGGTGACCTTTAGGAGATGCCAAACGCCTCAGCTGGGTAAATAAAACTCCCGAAATTAGCTTCACCTCAAGCAGCTACGACTGTAAACTGATGTTAGCACATTGTTAAACCACTAACAATTTAAAAGTGTTAAGCAGGATAATATGTCCCTAAACACTGGGCTGTATTTTGCTGATAATACTGCTGTGCCTTCGTATTTGGAAACTGTGGAGTTGGTACTTTCACTCAAGTAAAGGATCTGTGTGCTACTTCCACCAACCATGCAAGGCCTTGAACGATCAACTTTTGATAAAACATGACTGTTGTTGGTCTGCATGCACCTTAGCTTCATCCCCATGTGCTCTTTATACCTAAACCCCCCTGTCTGTCTTTAAACCAGGCCACCCTTGTTTCTCTTAATCCCTGAGAACCAGCTCCATATGCGTGTGTGGGAGGAACAAGCTGTGATCTCTGTTTATCTTTCTTGCCCTCCCTACTTCCCAGTCAGGGGGTTGCATGGTAATAAAAGTTTTAAGGTACAGTCAGGCTTACTGGAGACAGTCTTGGTCACACACAGTGGAGTCTAGTTGCTAATCATGTGGCACCAGGGCATTAAACACAGCAACAAAGGACAATGTTTGGAGCCAATCTGAAATTCATGTAGAACTTTTATGGTGCCATGAAGTGATCAACATAAGTTGTACTGGTAGTAAGTGACAGTAAGCACGTGTCCAGTGTGTGAGGAGCTGGATACATAAGAGGGGTGTTACAGAGGAGCTGTGAGGGGGAGGAGAGGGTGAAGCGGTGCTAGTGATGGGGGAGGAGGGGAGTCTGTGCCACACAAGTTGCCCCTGGGGCCTGAGTGGTCGTGTTGGCTTGGCAGGAAGAGGGAGGAAGCGTGGAGGGTGAGGAGGGGGATGTGTGCTGAGGGGGGAGGCGGCTCCTGGTGCCACGTTTGCATCACAGAACTGTAATTCCTTTCACCTCTCAGCAGAGCAGAGCTGGCACTGAGGCCGCCTCATGTTTTTTCTAACCTGTTTCCACCCGTCGCTGCTCCACTGACACCCACTGAGAGACACGGGAACAACAGTGCTACCGTGTTTTTCTTTTCTTTCCCTTTTTCTTCTCTTTGTTTTTTAGTTTTTAAAGCAGTTATATGTCCTTTTGGTCAAACCCAGCAGCACTTGTTGCCATGGCTATCAATCTCCCTGTTCTCATATGGCATCCAGGTAGTTTGTAATGATAAAAGGGCTGATTTACTAATTGAAATTCTTAGTCATTTATTGACATGGTTCTATGTCCATTTTGCATATAGAAAAGGTCAATAAAGGTCAACAAAAATGGCCACATTTGAAGTTTTTATGCTTGCTTGAGGTACTTTATGACCACTTGAATGGAGTTAATGCACATTATAGGAAAAGGAAAAACCTTTTTGATTAAAACTTGACAGAGTGAACATAAAACTTATATAACTGATCAGTAGTTTCTGCTTCTTTCGTTGCCCTCACCGCCAGACAACATGAAACATGTCCAAGTCTAGCTGGCATAGAAGAATAATTACAATTTTCCTGACTGAAAACAATTCCTAAAGACTTCCCTTCACTTCTTCTCTCATACAGTGCCAAAGTTGTTGGGTTCTTTTTTTTTGGCGGCTGCAAACCATTGATTACAGCCATGTCGAAAGTAGCCTAAACCACCATCTTCACACTATGACCTTTGCTCCAAGGCAGGAAATGGACACAAGCTTGATTCACTATTTCTTTTTTTAAGTATTTCTTCAATTTCACTCCAGATTCACTTGGCATTTTTTTTTAACAACATGCCCTTGTTTTCAGACACAGGTAGACAAAAGCAGGCTTTTCATTTCTTGCCAGTGAAAACTTAATCTTTCAGATTTTTATTAGCTGTAGCTAGCCAGCTAACTTACGCTATAGCTGTACGCTGGTTGTCTTCAGCTGTCTTGTTTTGAAAGGGGAGCCAGGTAAAAAGCTACTGACTATAAACCTGTCTCCTTCATGTGCCACAGAAATTAAGCAGTCTTTTTATATGGAATAAAACTAGACAGAGACTGTTCTGTAAAAAAAAAAACGGGGTGGTAAGCTAGTTAGTTGAATATGCTAACATTTGTAGCTTCCTTAAACCTTTGCTCTTGAGGTTCTGGTTTTAGAAAGGCGATTTAGAAAGTTACAACCCTCTGAACTATTTAAATACAGCCTCATTCACATCACGTTAACATATGGAAAAATATATATGTTGCTTGACAGACCTGCAATGTCTTGTTCTTTGCTAAAACATGTTTCTGGGTTCCTGTTGATCTTTAAAAAGCCTTAAAAGTCATGAAATTCATCTAAAAATAAGGCCTTCATTGGTATAAAAGTATTAAATCAGTCTTTTGCTTACATCCAAACAACAATCTAAAATCTTAAAATGATTATTTATATAAGTAATTTTCAAAAAGCTTTTCAACAACACGTAGCTCATGTCAACAAAACCAACAACACTCGTATTCTGTTTGTGGTTGGGATGCTTAGAACAGATGGACTGTGTGCATTTGAAAATCCTGTTAAAGTTGATTATGCAAACAACATTTTGCAGCATGGCAGAAACTAGTACTACACAATGTTCCTCTTAAGCACAGAGGAACTTACTTAAGTAAAAGAACTTCTACTTCAGCATCATACCCTGGATGACTGAGAGTCTACACAGCCATATTATTAGGCGGTGCATATGAAGCTCGGTGTATTTTGCGCAGGAAATGTTTCAGACTCAGCGAGATGAGATTCACAGCAGTGGAATCCCACATGCAGAGTGAGAAACATAAAACTGCCAAGTCAACCTGCCAACAGATGCCCAGCATTTCCCAGTTCTATTCTGCCCTCCACCCCCATCTCCAATACCAGCACCAGGGCAAGCAGATCTGTGGGCAACAATCAGGTGTACGCCTAAAATAGAGGTACTGTGGTGTCTGAACACAGCGACAAAAGTGCTGATCACCGTTGATATAACGGTTATATCAATCGGATGACTTATTCCACCAAGTGGTCCCAGACCTAAAACAGCCCTCATGTTTGCATGCAGGTCTGACAAGACAGCAAGTGCTAACTGTGATCTATATCACTAAGTGTGCAGTAATGCTGTACATCCCAGATTAGTTTGTTGCAGATGTCAATAAAGATGTGTTTGTTTGACAAGAACCTCAACCAAAATCACAAAAACCAAGCATGTGGATCTGTATGTCCCACATTAGTCCATGGTTCATATCCAGTTTTTTGGGGATTGTAGTTGTGTTGGTCTTAAAATACATTAAAGTCTAAAAAAATCTCAATTCTTTCTTGCTTCAGGCCGTAGGAACGTTGTGATTGGAAAACAAACCAGTATCTGACAATAGTGACAAATAAACAAAGCTGTAGGACCGAATGTGTTGAAAAGATGGTTTGGTGTAATTATCTTTGCCAAAATCCCCTGATGTTGTCAAATCTCTAATTTCCCTGTCTAATAAAACACAAATCCCACAGATCTCAGCCTAGGAAACATGTCACACACATACACAAATACACATCTAAAACAAACCGACAACCAAACCGTTGTCCACAGTTCGGCCTGGTAATGACACTGTTTGTGCATCTTTATGTGATGAGATGATGGAATTACATGACATCAAGTTTAATGGGGCCTCGAAGACAGCATGTCTGTAATTGTCTCTGTTGTTCCTAGTATCTGTTGAGCCACAGCTGAAGCCAATTTGCTTGAAAACAAGCATAAAAAGCATTTAGGTAAACTGTTGATGAGCGTAGCATGCAATATGTACTGTATTGTGAAATTGTTAAATCATCTTATTTTGAAGTTTGCTGTCTTAGCCAGTTTTGTAGCTTCCCTTAGATGTTAAAAACGTGGATCCTGATGATTTTCTCCAACATTCACCTGCCCGATTCACTGATATTTTCTCACATAACTTCACTGCAAATTCAGTGTGAGATTAATCTGGTTCTCTGGATATTTTTGTAGTTTTTGAAGTGTCACAATATCTTTACTTTAATCAAACTAGATGCCATCTCATCAAACCTGCTGACTGATGGTATTTTTGATGTTATTTTAATGCACGTTGTTATATTCTGAACATCTCCACCCATTGAGCAGCTGTTGTCATGTGTTCTGCACGGTTCGGTATGACAAGGTTTTCTGAAAATAAAATGGAAATATGATAATTGAATAAGTTAATGTAAACAAGAAATTAAAATATATTTCAGCCTATATGAATACGATACTGTATTAGTATACAACTGAAACCTCCCAAAGAATTCCTACGGTAGCAAACGCCTGCATAGTGGTGTGACGTTGCAGTGCATTGCATTGTGGGACACAGTAGGCGAGGTGGTCTGGTCCAGTCCAGCAGATCTTTTCCAAACTAGAATGATTTTGCTTTTTTGGCACACTGCAGACTACATTTTGGCCAAATCAGTATGTACTGTTCCAGGGCCGGCCCTACCCAATGTGGGGCCCTAGGTGAGGTTTTATATGGTGCCTCCCTCCATCGGCGATTTCCATACGATTACAAAAGATTTCCGATAGCATTGTTTTGTAGTAATACTAATTGGGCATAGCTTTACATTTGAATCAATGTGAGCCTTTCCCTTTTAACAATTAATAGTAATAACTGGTTTTAATATCATTATACTAAAGGTGAATTTTTTCCCGATTTTGTGGCGCCCCCTGGAGGCCACGGCACCCTTAGCATTTGCCTATATTGCCCAATAGGCCAGCCGGCTCTGTACTGTTCTATAGTAGGAGATTTTGAACAGCTATAGTTTGTCTCATATTACACATATAACAGACAGACTCTCCACAGAGGTTAATTCCAGGCTGCCAGTCAAACGAATAAGCTGCTCTAACTTGTGTTTGAATTGCAACAAATTAGTCCTCTGAATATCTCTTCAGCTTTAATTAGCATGTTTTCGTTTCTCGTGGTTATTTATGTCAGGAATTACGCAAAAAAACAGTCATCCCCAAGGAAAAGACTCCAGTATCTGGCCTCAAACTGGCAGCAATCTAATGGCTAATCCACTTTTCTAACCTCTTTGCTTCCTTCCACCCAAGTTGCAGCCGTGTTATCCATCCCACCGTAATAGAGCTGGAACCGGTTGATTCATGAAGCCCTTTATAAAAATAAAAAACAAAATGAAAACTAAAACTCGAGTTAAATTTCAAAATGAAGCAAATGAAAAACTGCTGGGAGCTGTAAAACCATAAATCAGTCCAGCACACACACACACACAGTCTGCAGCGCTGTGAGTCAGCAGCAGGCCTCAGTGGAAGGTTGGACTGGCCTCGGTGACACTCCGGGGTTTTCCAAAATCCACAACATCGTCAGTGTTGGAAATTTACTGAAGAGCAGCAAATGTTTTGGTTCAGAGTTGACAGCCAGGTGGAATTTATTCAGCCTATCTGCAGCGAGGCTTGTTTTTAACACGAGCTGTTGCAACCTGCACTCCTCTCCGACCAAAAACACAAACACCGGCCAATCAGAGACAGGCGCATTTCATCAGTTCATGTGATTTGTGTTTCCCCTAATGCCAGCGTGATGTCAACATTTTTGTATTTCTCCTTCTTTCTGACATTTATCACTTAATCCACTGAGTCTGTGAGCTTCAGCAGCATTTCAAGGCAACACCCTGCAGTTTTCAAATGTGTTTTCAGTTCTTTAAAGGGACAGAAAATCTAGAGTAATGTTGTCAGTTCCTACAAGTCTCAACACCAAAATATGTTTCCATTTCCTGACTGTGTTAGTTCGCTAATTGCTTGTCCAGTTGTTTTTGGTGCTGTAGGGTTGCACTATGAAGCAGGTTTAACATATCCAGGCTTTCTTTGTGTTAGCTGGTTCAACAAAACCCCAAACACCAGTTCGAGATAATGGAATCGCCAGTTGATATTAAGTAATTTGTTAACCCAAGTGTAATTCATTAGAATCTCATCATAAAAGTGGATATTTGACACATCATTTGACTTTTCACCCCCACACAAAATAGGATGATGGGGCCACCTGCTTCAGTCAGGATGAACAGGTTGTTATAATGGAGAGCTACACTGATCAGGCATAACATTATGACCACCTGCCTAATATTGTGTTGGTCCCCTTATGTGCTCAAAAATGCTCTGAACCATTGGACATGGACAAGAGGACCTCTCAGGGTGTCCTATGGGGTCTGGAACCAGGACGTTGGCACTGGATCCTTTGGGTACTCTGTCTTGTGCAGTGGAGCCTCTGTCAATCAAACTTGTTCCACTGCATCCTGTTGATGCTTGATCAGAATGGGGTGTAGGAAGTTTGGAGGTCAAATCTACATGTTGGGCCATTGTCATGTTCCTCAACATGTTCCTGGTTGTTTGATGTTTTTTCCATGTGGTGGGGTGCATTTTCCTGCAGGGGTAGGTCAGTGACATTTGGGATTGGGAGTGTTCTTGTTGTGGGACAATGTTTATTTGGGTGTCTAAGTCTCATCAACATGGATGTTAAAATCCAAGGTTTTCCATCAGAACAGCACATAGTACCAATATGATCAATGTTATTCACTTCACCGGTCAGTGGTCAGAATGTTGTGGCTGATCAGTGGATAAGGAATATGAAAAAAGATGCAAGAGAGGAACACAGGTAGAACATTGTTTATGATGTAAGTTAATGTATCTGTTCTACCCCTCAGTTACTCTCAATACAGCTACTTTTTAAAAAAATAAATTATAGCAGCACAGTAGAGCTCTTAACTTTAAACCTTTTCATTTAAACATGACACTCAAGAAGTGCATTTATGTCTGAGACTGTCTCATAATGAAGAAGACGTGGACCTCACTTTTGTTTTTTGCCAAATTAATGAAAAATTAATCTTATTGACTAAAGATTCTCCGTGATAAATACCAATAGACTATTCATTTTTCTAATCTGTGTTCTATTAACTGCAGTACCGGCAGTGTAAACAGACTTGGCAGCAAATCAGGACCATGAATAAAGAAATATATATGCTTTTTCTGCATCACCAGGTGACTGCATGTAGGCTCTCATGTCAATGCCTACAGTTTGTGCCACAGTAACTGTACAGCTTCATTCAGTCGGATTGCTGAGTAACGTCTCAACAGGTTTCAGATATATCATATTCCCTCAGCTGATGAACTGTTTTGTTCATAGAACATAGTTGGAAAAGAATTGGTGACAGGCTAGTGCTTCTTGCAGACAATTTAAATCCTAAACTCTGACCAGAACATCCTCAGGTGCAGGTTAGCTGTGCAGCATCAGTTACCATGGTAATATAGAAGGTTTAACTAGAGCCACTTTCATGACGCTAAAAACGCTGACTTTAGACTTAACATACCTTGCTAACCCACTAATTTTGTTTTGTAGTACAATCCTCTGGCTTTATCTCAGCGTTTTAGCTGAAAACAGCTCATAACAACCCTGATGGGAGACAACTGGAAATAGGTTCGAGAGCAAACAGCAGCATTTTTATGGACATGGACAAAATTCAACTGAGAGTTCTGAAAAGATTTTATTCTCATACTGGAATAAGACAAATGGCCTGTGAAATAAATGGTGACAGATGACAATAAAAGACGGGCGGGAGAAGAGTCCACATCACTGACATGGTCACATTTCAAATCAACATTTTGCAAGAAATATTTCAAAAGTATGAAAACCACCCGAGGCATGAAGCACTTAAAGCACCGCAGAGTTGCTGATATTTTTTGCGGTTCAGTCATAAGAGCAGACGTTTTGTCGAATGACTGTTCGGCAGCTTCTTCAGAGCTGAATGTACAGTACGAAGGGCAGTATGTGTAGGATCAGAAACGACGGAGGATATGAAAAACCACCAGTGTGCTTACAGGACAGCTTTCTATCTTTCCAGTCCGCTGTTTGCGCTCACACCAGTTACCATGGATACCAGAGGCATCAAAACACAGGCATGGTGACAAATACCAACATCTGTGTGTGTGTGTGTGTGTGTGTGTGTGTGTGTGTGTGTGTTGGGTCAGTGAGGTTCAGTCTGGGCGGTAATGTGAGACCGAGATGAAACACTCAGCCATCAGCACATTCCTATGGGCCTCGGTTTTCTACTGCCTGGAGGAAGAAAGAGAGGGAAAGAAAGAAGGAAAGACAGAAGAAAGAACGAACTAAAGAAAGAAAGAACGAAAGAAAATTATACAGAGAGAGAAAACCAAACAGCTGTAAACATGTCATCTACTCGAAACGATGCTGTTGCCTTCAGGGCCCTCTAGAAACAGTCCTAACCATATAGCACAAACCGGTCCATCTCTCATTAGAACAGCATGTCGAAGTCTGTATGTTGTTGTAGACGTTCTATAATGATATGTTTAGTGGAGGCTTTGCACCAATCTGCCTTCAGCCCTGTCTGCTTCGTGGTGGTTGTTGGGGAATTTTACTCCCCACAAATATTGTCTGGATATCTGCAGACCAGACTAGAAACAGCTCAAACGATGATTGTTGTGGTGTGGCTGCAGGACCAGTTAATAACCCTGTGCAGCGAGGCTTTTGTTTGTTCAAATAAATTAGGATGCAGGAAATGTAAAAAAAAAAAAATAAAAAAAAAAAATCACAGCCAGAGATTCGAGTTGGCTGTCAGTTCGAACAGACTGTGGGAAAAAGTACAGTTGAGTTTTTTTTTTTCAGTCGAGGCCACGGAGTTTAGCGAGTGCACTGACATGGACTCGAGACAGGAACGTTTGTTGTGCTGTTGTTGTAAGATTAGAGACAGAGTGAAGACTGATGCTGATTTGGTGAGTTGGATGTTTTTGTGACCTCGTTTTTGTAAATTTAACTTGTTGCACCTTATTGCTCTGCCTTTTGGAACCCACTGGTAGCCATGGAAACATACCGTGACAGACAACCATCTCCTCGTCATGTTAGGTCACTATGGTGTCGCTGCCACTTTGGAAGGTGCTTCTACTAGGGAGCTACAGGGATAGCTCTTAGAATGTGGATGGGGTCAGCTGCAAAACTTATTTTAACCACCTAAAAGCAGGTCCACCTAAAATCAACGTCAGCTTTAGTGTATGCCTCATTTGGAATACTTTCATCATTTTACCTTGACATCAGGAGGCCCCTTTCCAATGCAGAAATGAAAAAATTAAATCGCTTTATACACTGTTCAAAACTATAGAATTAGCTTTGTTTCAGTTTAATCAAACGAGAGAGAAACAAGAAAAAAATACCTCAAAGTAAAAATTATAACGTGCAATATAGATAATACTCTTTGTAATATTAATACTTCTCTCAGTGTTTCTATTCATAGAAAAATCTGTGCAATACCACTGATGTGCTATACTGGTACTGGTGTACTGGTGTTGACGTATTGCATTGTATCTTATCTTATATCTTATCATATCATATCGGATCTGATCGTATCTTATCGTCTGTTATCATATCTTGTTGTATCTTGTCGTGTCGTGTCTTGCCTTGTCTTATATTGCATCGTGACGTGTCGTGTCTTGTATTGTATCGTATCGTATTGTATCGTATCTTATGGGATCGTATCGCATCTTATCTTATCTTATTGTATGTTATAGTATCATTTCGTATCGTATCATATCTTATCTTATCGTGTCTTGTCTTGTCTTGTATCATATTGTATCTTATTTTATCTTGTCTGATATTATCCCATCGTATCTTATCTTATACTATCCTATTCCTATTGTATCTTATCTTATCTTATCATATCTTGTCTTGTCTTGTCCTATCTTGAAAACAAACTATACTTTTTTCAGTGTCTTTGTGGTCACTCTTCAGCTCTCCTTTGGCGTTTTGTTTGCAATTCTGACACAAACTGCTCACACGGGCCAGCTTTTCAAGAGTTTTTGAGTGACAGCTTGAGCTTGGATCCAAACTAAGGTGTTAAACACCAAAAGCAGCACAGGCCGACAACTCCTGGTAGTGTTAAAGAAAGTTCCCTGATGGCAAAGTAAACCTGTGAAAGTTTTCCTAACAGTTAAACTAATATTGATTTCTTTAGTTGGCTGAAGCATGTTTTGCTGCTGACCTCAGATAGTTCACCACTGGTTGTTCTGTCTGCTTCTCTGAACCCACACCGACTATTGATGCACACAACCCCACTTCCAAAGCAGAAAGAAGATGTAGCTGGAGGCCTGTAGGGACGGTGGAGGTGATGGGGTGGGAGGGGGAGTCCCAGCTGCTGTTATTCTTGCTTTCTGCCTCCTTCAGCTCTCTTCCCTCATGTCTGTTTGAGGAACTGACTGCCTCATTTTCTCCATTTTTCTGATTCAGCCCACCCCTTTCAACATCCCACATCCTTCTCTCCTCTGCATGCAGAGGGGAAAAACGCAGACTCCACAGTAATTATCCAGCTGGAAGTGCTCATGAGGGCTATTCTGGCTGTATTAAATTCATTACCAACCAGCGAAACAGATTCGTGAATACTCCCCGAGCATGGTGTGTGTTTTCATACACACCAGGTTATTCATGTGACACCAGGCTGACTGACAGCGCTGCCAGGAGGCTCTGCTACACCTGACTGATGGTGTTCACTGGGAGGTGGAGGTTTACAGGCTGGCATTAAGCCTTGGGACCAGGAGGTAACCAGTGGGTTAAGCCAGTGTGGCAACAGAAAAAAAGTAAGTGGAGAAATTCACTGGAAATCACCATAACCTCCATCAGCGAACAAGAGGCCTCAGGAGGATGAGGGAAATCCTTTAACTTCTCTGGTTCTCTGTTTCATAGCTCAGAGGAAGTGAATGGAAGTCATCAAGAGCAGGACATGTGTGCCCATGGGTGGCTTTTAATGCGGAGGAGTTCTGCTATTTTACTTAGTTACACAACTTAACATAATGTGGGTTGCTTCATGTAAAGCTATTCAGATGTACAGCAGTTAAACCAGCATTTTGTGGCTGGTCTGGGCAGCACAACTGACAAATTTCCACCCTACAGAGCTAATGACGAACATGTTACCAAACTGTGGCTTATGTATCCATCAACCAGACAGGGAGCAACATTAGTATTCATTAAATGTGATGTGTCTCTGATGTTTCCTGGTGACTGTAAATACAATATTTGCTCTCTTTTAGCTCCAACTTGGGTCTCCACCACCTCCTTAGGGAAATAATCAGGATTTACAGCTTTACTTTATTCAGAACTAGCCACTAACTTTGCCTCTCTGACATTCTGGCTATGCAGATAACATCACAACCTCTTTGCTAGAGCAACAACGCAGATAAACATGGTTCGACTGAGCTGTAAAACCGAAACAGTAAGCTGAAAGATAAAGTCTGGTTTGTCACTTGCACTGTGCATTGTTCTACATCAGATTGTTATACATGTTCAATCTAAATATTGCTTTGGGATGCTTTGAGCAGAAACTGTAACACTGGGAACTCCACATCAGCACCGCACTGCTTTCACTTTGTTTTCATGTTCTATGAGCTCAGACATCATCACACTCAGACAACCATGCAACATTTGTGTTCATTTTTAATCTGCTTTGCTTGCAGAGACAGTTTGAGCTGTCAGTATTCGTTCAACTCATCACAGGAGTTATGGCTGATGTTGCAGTGAAGATCTTTAAACAGAGACCAAGTCATGACTAAGACCAGAGTGTACCACAATAGCAGAATAACGGTTTGAAGATGTCTTTAAACAGTAACAAGAAGTTCAAATCAGATCTTGTCAGCTGTATTTGAAGCATTAAGTTTTACATACAATCCTAATAATGATGAAAACAAATAAAGTAATAGTGAAATTCCTGCAGTTGTGGCCTTGACTTTTCTTGAAATTAAATCCTCTTTGTCTGAGACTGAGACAAGATTGAGTAAAAATGTGGTTGATTCGGAGACGTCAAAAAGTGGTTCCCAGACCAATCTCGTGTCAAGCGCTAGTTATGGATGACTCATTGTCAGGGTTAATGGAACCTCAATTAAAAGGCAGAATCATTAATGTTAATGACTACACCTGCACTTTACCTACTATTAAAATACCTTCAGTGAAAGAGGCCGTCTTTTGGGAATCAGGAGACTAGTCTGCAGGTATAGTGTCAGGTTAGTGTGAATTAAGCTAAATAGGTCCTTGTCACGATGGCAGCCAAAATATGTGTGGTTAGCATACCAGGCTAACTGTTAATGGCACAGTCTAAATTAGCAGGAGTGGAGCTGCAAAAAGGGAAATTAGACAGACATTTAGACAGAAGTTCAAGCAAAAATCACACAGAAACTTTCTAGTAGAAGCTTAGGAGTCAACCTTTATTGATACTGTTAAAAAAAGTCATGTCAACCAACAATAGAAAATCATATACGTCTTTCATATTTGCTTCAGTACTGCTGTTTATACATGTAAAAAAAACACTTGACTAACATAGTGTGTCTTGTCTCATCCGTGCTGTGAATCACATCACTGAGGAAGTTCCCTGTCAAGCACTGACGTTTGCTGCATTTCTGGAGTATTATATGGCTGAACTCAGCTAGCAGAATGTAAAGTTGTACCCAGTTAGCAGGATGTAAAAAAAATCAGTTTGATAACTGCATCAGCTGTCAGGGAAACACAATATGATGGAGTTTCCTTCTGGGTTTGGGAATCTGTAAACAGTTGACTTTTCTAAGGCAAAATCACGTTCTTGGTGATGCCACATGAAAACAGGTACAGCGTGTAACCCCCATTTTAGAACGTTCTTGTAATGGCTGCAACATGTTTCAACTTCAATCAGTGATGCTGACATTGCAGTAAAACTAGCATAATCAAAAGAGCATTGACTGTGTCACTGCTCAGAACAGAAGAGCAGATGGACACTTTGAGGTTCTTTGTTCAACTTGCACCTTCAACATGAAATGAATAATGGGTTTGAAACCATCATTTTCCATTTATTTAGTTACCTAAATGGATATTTATGTCTTAGGTACATCAAGGCTTATCATATAAAAAGCCACAAAAATTGCGTTTGGATGTTTTATTGCGTTATTGGATCACTGTAGTATTTTAACCCTTCTGAAATTTACACTTGTTGCTGGCCTGAAGTCTTGAAGCCTCACAGAGGTCTCTGTCACAGTGTTCCTTTACTAACTAAACTCACATAATGCTCTCTCGTGCTACAAATTGCTGGCAAACTAGGTGGTTGTCTCTTTTTGTTCATGGAAACGACACAATTATTTGATGACCTTGACAATATTAGTTTCAGCTGCAGTGAGCTAGCTGGAGTTTTTCGGTGGTCGATTGCGAATGCATGTAGTAACACAACGGTACAGGACATAACTGAAGGACGTACATTAAAATGAAATTGTAAAAAAAAAATATCAAAGAAGAAAAAAATTTCCAGAAGGCACTGGATACAGGAGGACTACCAGCAGTTTCAGCCTCTTTTCTGCACTCTGAAGTCAAAATCTCAGAGCTCTGTTCTTTCTTGTCAATCATTTGACAGCTGATGTCTATAATTCAGCATGCAGTCACTGCTAACATGCACGGTTTCTCTCTAGCTGTGTCTTTTAACCTACTAGCCAGGAGATTTTTCTAATGTAAAGCTGAATCCCTTTTAGTTTCTACAGAATGTTTTCTGTGTAGCTGAGGTGGTGAGAAACGCTGGTAAGCCTTTTTCTGACTTTTAACTGGTTAGCGGTCTTGTTTCTAAATTCTGCACACAGTGTCTGTGGTTGGACACCTTGTCGATATTCAAGTACTCTCCTCTGTTTCTCTCGGGGAGTAAAATAAATTAGATGCTCTTTGAACTGCCCTGCAGTTGCAATGTGACCGGTGGTGATATGACTGAAGACATAAAATACACATAATGGTATCAAAGTACAGTATCAGGATTGTGTATAAAAATGTGAGGAGAGACCTGAACCTGATTTCTGGATGCTTGATTTCATGAGTTTGAATGTCGAAATGCTAACAAAATACATACTGTAGTTGCCCAGCAGTCTATGTGCGCAGATATCAAAACAAAAAATATATATAGCTGTAATCTAAATTCAACTACATGAAAGGTGGTTAAGGATAAAATCCAAAGCCTCAAAGATATCAACCAACATAGCATTTAAAACACATCTCAAACATACTGTAAAAACATACCTTCCATATAACATCTGTACACTTCCCTGTCACTGAATGATACAAAAACTGGACCACACATCACATAACTGTATCAATCCGTATAAAAGGGTTGGAATTTGTCGGTTTAGCATGTTGCTGAATAAAAGAAACGTCACAAAATGGTGAAAAATCATTTTAAAAACATAATCTTTTCGCCAATAAAATGCCGTTCATGTTTCTCGACACCATGATGAACATGGCCAATTAAATCTGCTTTGAAAGAAAGTTCCTAAAACTTTTGATCCGTCACACAGCAATGGAGAATTAAGCCAATCCATTCTTTTGAAAGTTTAACTCAGTTACCGATTTTCACGTACAACCTTCTTTTCACCTTATTTCTCAATAACAATGGCCTAACTCAGTAGTTGATAAAGACAACAAAGAAATTTCATCCATTGCAGTGTTCTTCTGTTCCTACATGCTTTGCTGTCCAGCAACAATCCTCCCTGATCTCACAAATGATGAGTAAAATATTTCCCTACATCACCCCATTCAGTTGTATGAGACAGAATGTCAAGTCAAGCTGCTCCTCTAAATCATTTTTGTTGCTCATCCGCAAACACCGAATACATTTTCTGATTTTTTTTAAAGAGGCTCACTCTTCATTTTGGCACATGAACTAACTACACAGAACAGTGAGGTCAGTCAAATTCAGCTTCCCTGGCATTCAATCATTCTCTTCCTCCAGAATTTAGCATCCCAGGTAGTAGCATGTATGAAATGATTTAAAGTGCCGGCTTATAGTTTTACTTGACATTCAATCCCATACAAGAAGACAGAAGGACTGGGATTCAACATACAGCTGATCTTTGGCTTATAGCAGGAGTATCTTTGGCAGCGACGACCACAGCCTTCAAACTGAAAGAACTGGTCAACAGGGCGGTAATATCAATGTGATATCAAAGCGGGCTGCGTCGGGAGGGTGGGAGGGGTGTGTCTGTGTGATTCAGGGTCGAAGGCTGGGTGGAGGACGCGATGGCGGTGGACAGGGAAGCCCCGGGGGCGTGCGGGACGGTGGCGGCCCTGGGGGCATCTGGCCTGACGGGGGTGCTCTGGCAGGAGGGCTGGTGGTGGTGGGAGACGAGGACGGGGAGCGAGAGACGGGGCGGTAGTCTGGTGGTGGCGGTGGTGGTGAAGGAGTGTGGATCGGAGTGCGAGGGGCGGCCTTGGCTGCTGCTGCTGACTCATCTTTCACTCTTGTGAAGTTGATGCATCGACCCTAAAGAAAAAGAAAGAGACATGAAAGATGAAAAAAAGCTTTCAGTTGTTGGACTTTCCTAAATGTTCCAGTAGAAAGCAACTGGACTTCTTCTGGTTCTTGAAGAAGTTTCACCTCCCATCCAAAAGGCTTCCTCTGTTCTAACCGACTGAGGTGGAGTCCCTGGTATTTGTTCCACCCCAATTTACATGACTCCAAGTGTGAAGGATGGTGACACTGCATGGTGGGGGACGTCAGGACTGCATTATAAGTTCCTGGTAAGTGTTGTCGTAAATCACCTCCCTTATTTGAGTTTAACATAGATGACTTCCTTCACTCTCTTCTCAAACTGCCTGACTTCTCTGTTAGAATATGAACATTGCTGTCCTCAAAATAGTCCCTTATCTTTATCATGTCGGGGGGCTGCTGAGTCTTGAGGACAGCAATGTTCACATTAAGGGTGGAGAAAACAGATGGTTTGAGAGATGAGCTAAGTAAGCGCCACCCTGACATCGATGTTTATGTTTTTTAGTGAAATGTCTTGACAGCTATTAGCAGGTGTGTTCTTATATTCCCCATAACTACAACTTTACCTTTTAGTCTCTTCAATATTAATACCTATTAAATCTAATGTGTAATAAACTTGGTTGCACAGTGTTGTCAGGGCTAAATTAGCTGCATAGGTCGTCTCAATCTTGGTATAAAGCACTAGTCTTTCAGTGATAACATGGAAGCATACATGCTATGTGAGAGAGCAGCATGCCTGGTATGTAGAAAAGATACATTTACATATCTGGTAATACATAATTGATTTAGATTTTGAAAAAGCATTGACATGTCAGGTAGAAATGTAGGTGCACACACAGGCATCTAATGTAAAGTACATCTGGGCTAAGAACGCAGCTGAGCTCAGATCCTGGTACAGTAGCTGCTATCTGTATGATTGTGTGTGTGTGTATTTGTGTGTGTGGGTGTGTGCAGCCAGCTGGTGTTCCAGATTACACCTAAATCCCTGCTTGTACGCCCCCACTCCAAATCATCCCGGTTAGGCCGATGTTCTGTCCCGACAACTGTGACTCGCTTACCAAAGTTCCCATGGTCACGATAAGACCATATGGAGAACAAAGATTGGGGTTAGAGGCTGGTGTGTGTGTGTGTGTGTGTGTGTGTGAGGTGGTAAATGGTCATATTTAAGGTGGAACATTTTCACAGCCTAAGGTTGACTTATCAGACTGTAAAATTAATTAATTTATTCCGTCAGAAAACGCAGTTCTGCTCGTAAAATATTACAGTAACCACAGGCTGCAGTAAGTTTGCAGAGGTCGCTGTTACCATGGAAACTCTGCCCACTCCATAGCTGACTGTGGTTGGCAGACAGAGCGGAGTGAAGTAATGTTAATCTGCTAATAAGCAGTATCGGTGATTTGAGCCACAGAGCCATGGTTTTACTTCGTGGAAAACGGGAAATGATGTCAATCATGAAGCTGTGTGGAATGAAGACCTTGAGCACTAAAGACAAAATTAGATTTGGCTGTAAAATGTTCATACAGTGTAACATTTATACAGGTAAAGCACCACAGAACTGACTTACAGTGAGCAAGAATAAGAGAGAAAAACAACCATAGAAGAGGAGAAAGCAGAGTGACAAAGATAAAATTAAACCAAACTGAATAAAGTAAACTTTTGTCCTCCACTCCAGCCAACCACTCCTGTCTGCTTTCATTTAGCCCAACATCTCTGTATCGACCACAGACTCCTCTCTAACAAGGACGTTGAACTTCAGCCTGCTTCTCATCAGGTCAAAGACAGATTAAAGATGCTGCTGAAATGAGAAATTAGGTGCTGGGAATGTACGGCCAAATGAGTAAATACATCACAGTGGCCAGATGTAGATTGAGAAACGTCTCCATCAGTAACACACACATATAATCACACAGAGGAAACATTTGGCAGAAAATCAACGAACACAGTCCGAAGAATCCAGAAGAAACCAACAGATTCTGGTCTGTCGCCACTCATCCAGTCTGGCATTCCTACATATCAGTCAAAAAACTGAGGAACTTTAAATTCTTTAAAGCTGTTTTCTTGCTTGGAGGAATTTTTATCTGCAAAATGTACGTATATTCTTGGAACTGGTGTTGCACTTTGGCTTCATCTCAGACAGGTTTTAGGGAGAAACGAATGATTAATCAGTGTTTTTTTTCATTCTTGCCTGTTAGAAGTTGCAACTGACGTGTTTAACCAGTTCAGAGGAATCGTTAAAAAATTCTGACTTAGTTCCACAGAAGAACAGTTCTTCATTCTTATTTACGTATAAAATGACGTCAAAGCAAAGGAACTGAAACTGCAGATGAGTTTATCATTTTGTGGTCAAATGATTCATTTTACAGTGTTTTTTAATTTACAACAATGACTATATGGAACATAGTCTTAAAGAGAAAAAAGTGACATTTTGGGAAATGCGCTAACTCACCTTTGTGCTGAGAGTTTGAAAACAAGATCGACTCCAGTTTAATGAATCTATGCTGATCACAAAGTTGTGCCCAGGAAAGAGATCAGAATGAAGCTACTTTGAAGACCAGCTCCTCTACAGCTCCCCAAATGACTTTTATCACAGCACACATTTTGACTTTTTTGTTGCAAGAAAACCAAGTTCTTACAGGCCAGTCTCACCACTTGACAGCCATCTTGGTGTTACAGAATACTCCCATGGATTTCTATTTAAGATCTGAGGAAAAGCACAAGCACTTTTAATAACCCTGAAGAAGGATAAGTTCCATTAAGTGTCTAATTAAACAGTTAGCCAGTATGCACAGTACAAAGTGCCTGGAAAATGCTCACCTAAACGTGCAGCCATGCAGCCATGGTTACTGTTTTCAGGTACACCTGATGTGATTTGGTAAAATGTCTGCTATAACATTTGTTTAATTACTGCAAAATGTAATGTAATAGCTTTAGAAGTATTCGTAGTTTCCAGTCTTTGTAGTAAGTTAGGTAATCTGCTGATGGGGACTTCATATTTAATGTACAGACATGAGAGTGTCATCAATCTACTCATAAAATTCTCTGTAAGAGAGCAAACACTTCCCCAGATACCAGACTTTTGCTTTAAGTATGTAAGCAAGTAACCCACGGTGATGCTGTTAGCTCATTGACGTTGGGTTAAAACTACATGTACGGTGTCTTTCAGTGTAAACCTCAAAATGGGTTTAAAACTATTTTGATACTTACAGGCAGAAGTTAATATAAAAATAAGAAATGCTGAATTTCATGTGGATGCATTTTGTGTTTTTTTTTCATCCCGGCTTCGCTTCATGTACATTGTTCTGTTAGCACCCAGCTGCGGTTTGAACCTCTGAACATTTTCCTGGATTTAAGAAAGCCACACTTGCTTGTTCTTTCTGACTGACCTCCTCCACTGTCGACAGTCTTACCAAGGTCATAAAATTGTCTAGGTCTGGGTTAAATGTGTGTGTGTGTGTGTGTGTGTATGTGTGTGTGTGTGTGTGTGTGTGTGAGTGAGACATGGTCAGTCGGTTGGTGGAGACAGGCCTGGCAGTCGTCTGCCATAGGTATTACCTCATGTCCTCTAGCCAGCTAACTGCCTCCCTGGAGAGGCTTGTGTTTATGTGAATAGGAGAGAGAGAGAGACTGTGGATAGCTCTACATCATACTGTACTCTCTCACGTCAGTGTAATGGATGTGGTTTGGTGACACACAATGGTATAATGGCTAGCTCCCTTCTCAAATGTAGATAATGTGATCTTAACTCTGCAAGATCACACACATGACTCGCTGCTCTGCTCTGCATCATGGTGCTGTGTAGAGTCTATGCTAAGAAAACAAGCAGAGAGGTTAGTGGGTTCATTGCTGGGAGAACGGAAAAGTGTGTGTGTGTGTCTGTGTTTAAGAAGAACTACAGTTAGAGCGAAGTTACTGGTGTTAAAGTCAAACTCAAGAGACTCATGCTTGAGTTTTCAGTTAAATTCACATTAATACAGTCCAAACAAAACCGCCAGCGTAAAATGCATCATTTATTTTGTGGTAGTGCATTAGTCCTAACCCACAAGGAGGGTTTTAAACAGAAAAATGAGACATTTAATGGCTAGGATATGTGCTATATCAGTGTTGCATTAGCTAATAAAAACTGTAATTTATTACAAAAAATATGACAGAGTTTCATCATCATGAAAAACCTTAAACTAGTCTAAGAATTGATGCACTTTCAGAGATTGAAAAACCGAATCCGTGCACTGCACAGGATTGCAACCAGGGCTGGTCTCAAGGGTGACATCGAGCTGTAGCAATCAGCATAAAAAAATGCATCAAGTATCCAGCCTGAAGTCATTTGGAGAGTTTTCTTATGATTTTGAAAGTCTGCCATGTTTGGAGCATGACGCTGTGCTCTGAAAGGTCTGCTCAGGGTGGGACTGTGGAAACCTCTGCAAACTCCTGGCAGGATTTTAACAACACATAGCTTTTCAGGTAACACTTGAAATAAAGACTGAGGTGCCTCACCCTAGTTTCCACTCTTCATGAAATCGTTACACTAAATGAGGCGGCCTGCTGGCCTGTGAGATGCGCCTGCTGCTTTGTTACAAACCACAAATGACTTGAGGAGACGACATCATTTGAGTGGGAAGAGAGACAGGATTTCTTCAAGAAAATAAGCCTTGTGTCATGTGGAGCTCACGCATCCCTAAAAGCTTTTCTGGGTAGGAGTAATTTGTTGACGAAGGAAATCAAATCCCAAATCTCTTTTATCTGACCACCAGTTTGCTTTGGTGAAGATGTAATCGTAAACCAATGGTGACTGTTTTTTAATCTCATTTGCCTCAAAGAGAAGCTGAACGATTATCTGGCGGCAAATTCTGTCTCTGTACCTGTTTATGGTGCCAAGAAAACACTCTTTAATGTGGAATTCCCGTTAAAAAAAGATCATTGGAAATTTTCTGCTAATAAGTCAGGATTTTAACTGGTGCTTTGGACGCGGCCTGATCAGCGGGAGAGTCGGCTGTAGAGGAGAAGAAGAATAAGAAAAAGGAGGAAACAACTGATGGTAAAAGAAAAGGTGGAGAATAGATTGAGGGAGATCAGGAGGAAAAGGGAAAAATGAGAACATAAAAAGAGCAGATGATGAAGTTTGTATTAAGGAAGAGGAATAATGTGATTATTATATTGCTGCTTTGAGCTAAAAGCTGTGTATCGGGTGTAATGTTCATTATGTTCACCATCTTATTTTTATGTGTCAATATGCCTGATCAACAAACTAGTGCTAAACGTGCTGCTAGCATGTCTAAAAAACAAACAACCTATGGAGAGTCTAGAATTTATACTCCTCATTTTTAAAGTGCCGCTGAATTCCAGAGTTCCCATTAAGACTGGTGAAGTTGGAAATTATATAGAACACATTTGAACATTAAAACTGTCTTTGCTGAACGTGTCTGAGGGATTTAAAACATCCCTAGAGAGCTTTGTGGACTCAGTGAACTCTCATCTTCTGTCCACATCCAACCAAAACTGCTATCTGGGGCTTTTTGATGCAAAGTCTCTGAACATTAAAACCAAACCATGTGGCTAATCTGTGAAGAAGAGAGAATTTTTACCATCTTACATGCACGAACACATCAGAAAACACACCCGTCGAGCTACAAGGATGTGAGCTGTGGTTCTGCTTTTTATCCGATTTATGGCGTCTAATGTGAAGCAGGTGTGAGACTGCGGCTAGCTCAACAAGAAGGAATGGGCCAACGGAGGTGTTAGCCAGCGCAGGAACACCAGGAGTGAATGAGACGGACAGACAGATGGAAGGAGGGAGGGCGGGATGAGTAATCGGTACAGATGACTGAAGCATTTTGAGGCTGGAGACGCACCAGGACACTCTTAAAACTGCACCACTTTGGAACATAACATTGATTTTCTATCCCTAGAGTGGATTATCGCACAACTTAGGAACTCCAGCTTTAATTCATACATATCATTACACATTTTGTTCAAGCTTCTGTGAAGAACTGGCTGACCATTCCAGCTTAGCGACTCTAATTAGAACATTTTGGACTTCTCTCCAGTGAATTGGTGTATATGGGCCTGTAGTCAGAGGGAAAAGTTTGGAGGTGGCGTCCTTTTTTATTCTTTCCACAACCAAAAAGCCTAACTATTTTTATACTGTGCCTACAGTCGTGCACTAACCCAGCTCCAAGGCCAACGAGCAATAATACAATTTCTCATTGTGTAGCGTAGAGCAGTTTTGCAGTGTTTGAGCAGAGTCACAGATGAGCTGGTGCGCTCGAGTTGCAGCAAGTAGCAGAAGGGTAAGTGGAGAGAGAAGCATACATTACGTAGATCTTCACATTTTAGAGGAAGCAGTGCAGTCCAGTGTAGTTACATCCAAGACATGTTAAGGCATGAAGGGATTAGATTCTTTTCATGGAAAAGAGTTCAGTTTGTAGGGTTTCAATCAACCGCTGGACTTTAAGGCAGTGGTTCTCAACTGGTCCAGCCTCAGGACCCACTACGTCTCTATTAATAACGGTTGTGACCCATGTGTGTGAAGTTTGCTGTTCCTGTTAACAGATTGAGGTTTATTTGGGTGTAGTCTCAACACATTTTGATGCAACTTGGGAACATTTTTTGGCTTATTTTTTGCTCATTTTAGTATATTTGGATGCTTTTGCCTAGTTTTGGGCATATTTTGGCCCATTCTGACAGATTCTGAGCACATTTTGGTTCATTTTTGCCACGTTTTAGCTTAAATTTCTCCAATAAACTGGCAGAGACAGATCTAGAGGTTAATAGTGGGCAACTACTGGTGTCACCGCCACTAAATATGCTGCTATTGAAAGCAAACTGCACTGTAAGAAACACGTCCTTCAAAATAAAAGACTTTATATGACTGCTTTTTGGGGGGAGCATGCTTCTGCTACCCTCTAAAACTGGCTTAACGACCCACTTTTGGGTCCCGACCCACCAGTTGAGAACCACTGTTTTAAGGTATTTATAAATGCATGCTGTACATAAAACCAGGCTAACTAGCTCTACAACGCAAAGCTGTAATAATGTTGTTTTTTCACCCAATTTAGCATCAGAATTTTGAGTGTATCACATGTGAAGCCAATAAAGTGCATATTTAAGGCCTTTTTATGTTTTATTGATGTTAAAACAAGTCAGTCTGAAACATTAAAAAGTCAGCAGGACACAGCATTTTTAACCAACTAATAGAACTATGCCGTCAGCTTAGTTATGTAGCCAGCTAGAGGTGATTAAATCTACCAACCACAACTGCTATTCCAACTGAGATTTGTCAGCGAGAGTTGAGAAGCCTCACAGGCAAAGCAACAGTACCAAATGGGGATAAGCACTACCACATTTACAACTGTATCAAACCTGTATTCGATGCTAAGTCAGAAATTGCATTTTCTCTCTACTTTGTATGAAAAAAAACCTCTATTTACACATGATGTGACTTATTGTTGGCCAATAAAAAATCTGTTTACTTCTGATCTGAATTACCCAGTGAACTCAGGAAACACATCTGAAAAGAATAAGAAAATACATGACATATGACCAAGGATGGAGAAAAAAGAGAGAGAACAGAGGGGAAAAATGAGAAGAGAATGATGCAGCCATGGGTCACCACAAGTATAAAACCCCGTAGGAGGGTTGAACTAGAGAGAGTGGGTGTGGGTGAAAGCTTCTGATGAAATGAAACACTGCTGTGATACTTACATGATCGCCGGGCTGGGGTCTCATCAGGGAGACCTGGTCGTACCCGCGGCGAAACAGAGCCCAGATAGCATCCAGTTTACCCTGAACAGGACGAAGGAGAGGGAGAGGTTTAACAGGTGGACACATCTGGACACCAAACTCCTCCACACCGCAATGCATAACTTAATAAAAAACCTGCTAATATAGATTTTTCTGTATCAGCAAACATTTGGTCTGTGGTCCTCAATCAAAGCCAAGAGTCTGCAGGTTTTAATCCTAAACAAACACCACAGCAGCTGATTCTGCTGATTAGTTCCTTCCTCTCTGGTTGAAGCTGTTTAGTCACTGATTAGTCATGAACATGACTGGTTATATTACTTATGTAACTTAAAACAAGAGCAATTTAACTTTAACGGAAAAAATAGCAACTGAGCAGGGATTCACTTCTAATTCACAGGAAGGGAATGATGATCCCAGCTGTAATATTAACAGTAATCCAGGGTGCATCCTAATAAGAACTGTATTTAACTTTTGACAGACCTGCAGGACACAGTTTTTGAGCTAAAATCTGATGGATCCAATGGATTAAGAGGAACATTCTCCTTCCTTACATGTTGAGACCTTGTGTTTTCTTGAACCAAAAAAGTTCCTACAGTGAGCTGTGATGGCACATAGTTGATAGATGCTGCAGCAGGAGTTTTAAATCCTAATCTGTAAAATCTTAAGATTGTCAGGTGTAGAAACACAGAGCTGCATTGAGACCAACCACAGACCAACACACACATTGACTTGTCAGTGTACTTCGAGTATCTTTTTCTTACGCTGACTGTTTTGTATGAACAGTGTAATGAATCACTGCAGTACCTCTTTGGCTTCATATTCAAAATACAGCCTTTAAAACAGTGTGTGTTGATAACAGTACAGCTACTGTATAAAAGGGCCCTGTTACCACACAGAGCTATATTGTAAGGTAAGATTCTAAACTGTGCTGGCAGCAATAATGCCTCACTGTATGCAGTATTATGTCGAATTACTTTATTATGTGTGCCCATTGATAGTTGGTGAAATTTGTGCTTATGCAACTAATTGTATATAAACACGGCCATAGTGGGCTTTATTCTTCCCTGCTGTCTTGTGAAAACTTACTCCACTTGTGGTGCTTTTCATGTTTCAGCTTCAGCTCAAGTGTTTCAGGCTTCTCTGTGGGCTGGGAAAATTCTGCTACCCTCATTTATTTAAAAATTGGTGGGCAACAACTCAAAAACGCAGAGTGGTCAAAGTGTAAACAAGGCAGATTTTTGAGTTCCTAAAAAGCTGATATTTTATGTCAGGACGGCCAAGGCGGCAGGACGGCATTCCTAAACTAATTGCAAACATTTTGAGCATCTATAAAGAATAACAGCGGCTCTAGGTATTTTTAACACTACAGTGGCCCATTGTCTGCTGATCCTGTGTGAAACTAAAGCTGTGTTTACCCGGATGGGCGTGTACCACTTCCGACTCTGAGGCGGCTTCTTGTTCTGAGGTTTCTTAGGTTTGGGCTCGAAGGGTTCATACTCCTGCTCAGGCATTTTCACCACAGCGTTCTTTGGCTTCTCCAGCTTTGCCCCCTCTTCCGTTGAACCCTTCCCTCCCCAACGCACCTATTGACAGCAGACAGTACAGAAGCAATGAATGTAACCCGTAAACAGTAGATTTAATCATGATTTTCTGTAAACACTGTGCACATATCATCTAGTCACCTCCATCCTCTTGATCCCTCCGATTCCTCTTCCTCCATAGTACGAGGCATCCACAGTGGGCCACTTCTTCTTGGGCAGGCCATCCTCATCATCTGACTCCTAAAGCATAAATAATTACACAAGAGCTGACTTCTTCACTCTGTTAGATACCTTTTAAAAAACACTTTTATGTGAAAACAAGTCATTATAAAGTCACCAAGCTGAGATCTGTGTATAAGATTGAGACATCCATTAACTAACATATGAACCTTTGATATGTGTATGATGTTAATTAAAATACAGAACTGTATTATGTGTTTCCACTCTAATTCTTTATATTATAAGGTATACTTGCTGGTTGCTTGTTGATTGGATTTTTGAGCTTCTAGTCAATTTCTGCTCAAGTACACGGACTAAAATCAGTGAGCTAGACTTGATTTTTATTAGTATTACTTGGTAGGTGTGTATTTGTGTGTGTGTTTGACTCACAGGCTCAGGAGGGGGTGGAGGAGGTGGCTCTTTGATCACCTTTGGACAAATAAGAGACATCACACGATTTTCAAAACCACCATCAGTGATTCACATCTCAGAGGCTTTTATGGGCTTATTCTTTGTGTAAGGACCCCCGGGGTGCTTATTGGCTATTTTGAAGTTTAGACAAAACTCCTTTGAAGTTGGTATAATTGTAAGTTAAGAGTTGTTTTTTTTTTTAAAATTGTCCAAATCCTGAGTGTAGTTGATGTTTCTTACCACAGTGCAGCAGAGAGGCCAGAACCACCACATGAAGAGCAGGGCCAGCAGGAGGAACAACACCAGTAGGGTGATCAGGAGGATGGTGCCATCAAACTGGAGAGGAGACACAAGTGATATTAGTAAGCTACTAGTACCTAACCAGGGAAGACTAGTGGCAGTTCATTCATCCACATTTACCCAGCTAGATAAAGATTTAACCTACAAAGTACAGAAAAGCTAGTGATGCTACAAAAATAAATAAAATTAGCATCACCTTTACTAGCTGCCACATTAAAGTGATGTACTTATTATTAAATTCATAACTATATTTAAGTAATATGAGAGAAATTGTTCTGATTCTTTTGGGAAATACTTTTGCACTTTTAATCAGTTATGAATTTTCAACAGCAACTGTAAGAGTAGTACTGGCAGCACCAGATGTAGGTCATATTAAAATCACAATATAAAGTAGTGCAGTACTTGCAGCACTAATAACAGGGGTAACTGTGACAGCAGTATAATCATACTGTAGTAGGATGATACATTTGAGGCAAGGTTGAAGCCGTCAGACTGACTTTCATTCTTTGTCAGTTCTGTCACTTGTATATTCATGTTTTTTTCTCGATGACAGTGGTTAATGTAAGTTGTGCGATCCCTGAATGAATCCGTCTGTTAACATTGCCCTTCTTAAGTGAGGCATTCGTCTGAGCGCCAAACATGGTTCCCATTACAGACCACAGATGAGGATCACATGTGGCGAAGACTTTCCCCTATCTATCTTGCGGCAAAGATGTGGGGGATTAATTTGAACTCAGCAGTGGGGCGCGCTGCAGAGAGGACATCACTGGAACCACATGATAATTTCTCAGAAATCTCCCAATCAGCAAGTTGCTATTTCCTTTAACAACAACCTAATCAGCTGACAAATCGGGAAATTTGACGAGGCGATTGTTTAGCAAAGAATGCTGAAAATTTCAATAGTGACCACATCTGTATTTCGCTGCTTTTAAACATGTGAAGTGTGCGTGTTTTCTCATGCAATATGGCCATATTTTGTGGGCCAACTACAAAGGCTGAAACTCCTCAGTTCAGCACTTCAACAGAATTTGGGGAGGGGTCGCAGGAGGTTATTGGGTTTGCTTTCAATCTTGATTCACAGACTATAACTTGCATGCTGTTTACTGCACCAGGCCTCTCATTTTCAGTTGGTGACTTGTCGTGCCTTCTTAAGCTTGGTGTGACTTCAGTCTATATGGTTTAGTTTAGTGGCGAGAAGCACCTAATTGCAATGGCATGTCTAATTGAGGTCTGTATATCGTGACCCACAACACAGTAGTCTGAATTCACAGTATCTCCATGAGTATGAAGTCACACGGACTGAGGGAGATCAGCTTCAAAGAACGCATTTCTTTTTGGTTGGGTGGAAATGTGCTGTGGCCCTGATCCATATGTTCCAACATACGTCTTTTATTTTGTTAAATTGCTTTAAATTATCTGGAATTGCATCTTGTTTTTAGGGCATGGAGCTCCGCCCTGCTTCCCACTGACAGTTATACACATTTACACACCTACTAAAGATTAACAGTGTAAATAGTGGCGCCATCAGTCTTGACTGTTACAGGATGCTTCTCTTCCACTGTTAAAAAATGTTGAGCAAGGAACTCCACGGTCATGAACCTGCTTCTGTAACCTTTTGTCTCCCCCTATTCCAGGGGGTTCTGAGGTTCTTTTTTTAGGTGGACTGCTGCTACCAACCCCTGTGGTTTGGCTCCCCAAAAACAGGGAAAATAACAAAATTGAGACAGGGAAGATGAGAAAGATAAAGGAGTGAGGGAACTCACTGCAGAGAACAAAACAACAGACTTCTAGGGGGAAAAGGAGGTTGCAGAGGACAGAACAAGAATCAAGTATGGAAACCACATACAAAACAAGAAGAAAGGGAAATTCTTTGTATATATTAGAAAATATAAAATATCTTAAGAGTAAATTCCTAATTTTGAAGGCTGAAAAAAAGTCATTTACTCGACAGAAAGACAACCATTTGAAGATTTAATCACAATTCACTCCAGAAGTGCAACCTTTCCTTTTGTTGCATCTTTAAGAGAAACTTTAAAAACACAGCTGTGATTTAACATACTTTAAGAAAGGGTATGTATACATGGTGTGATCAAAAAAAATTAGGGACTGTTCCTATGAAAAGCAATAAATACTCAATTTAAGTTTGGCCTCTATCTCCTTCAGAGTAGTGATCTTGTGCAGCACTTCACCGCTCCCAGTGCTCCTGCCACATTTTAAACGCTCTCTGGATGTCGTGCTCCATACATGCATCAAGCATCAAGCATCTGCAATGTACACTAGATCACCTCCATGGTGTCTGAACAGCAACCCTTCAGCTTGAATTTCATTTTGGGAATGAGGAAGAAGTCATAAAGAACCAAATTTGGCAAGTACTGTGAATGGATAACAGTGTTTGTGTTCATGTGGCCAAAAAATTTAGATGGGTGAGTGTTGTCATGATGGCATATACCATAGGTGAGATCATTTGTGCCCAAAGTTCTCCCTCAGATGCCTCAAGACAACTGGTTGACAGTCCAACCTCAGGGGAGAATTCACAAAGCGCAACCTTGTAAATGTTGAAGGAACTTCTCTTAATTGTGCTGCTGACCTGCTTGCCTTTCTTCATTCTTGGAGACTGCTGGTCTTTCCACTGAAGACTGCTGTTTGGTCTCTGAGTAGTAGCTGTAGATCAAAATGTTCTAGTGATGATTCTCAACATGAATGTTGGGTCTGTTTGACAGAATTTGATATTTGCTCTGTGCCCAAGTTTAGGATCCATCAAAATAACACATGTGCACTTCCAGAGAGTATTCCAAAAGAGGCAGGAGCGATGGAAGCTGTGTATCACTGCACAGGAGGAGTGTTTCAAAAGGGATAGTGGCCAGATTTCAATCAGGTGTAGTTTTTGCAGTAAATAGACATAGACTAAATTTCTTGATCACACCTCGTACATGTGAAACTTCCACTTACACACTCTGTGGTGGTGATGTGAACGTTGCTGCTGATGAAGGACAGACCGTCATTCATGCTCACTTGGAGATAAATCACCCTGAAACAAAATAACAGATACACACACAAGACAGGACAAGTGAGCATCTCAGTGTTCGGGTATAACTTTGCAGTTCACACTGAGTGCATTTGAATCAGTTGATTTAGTCTGAAGCATTTCCTTCTTCAGCTCAGTTTGTATGACCAGAATGATGTCATTTGAACTTGAGTTCACACCAAATAATGTCACCAAACCGCCTGCAAACTGTGACGTGGTTTGCTAGAAGTGAGAATGTAATTTGAACCAATACAAAACAACCACAAAACACAAGAGACTATGAGTGACATCTGGCATGATGCTCACATCTCTCAGCTATTTCTTCATAGCCTACAGTAACTGGAATCAGACTACTTCTGACTTTCTGCCAAAATCTCCAACCTGGCAGGAGGACATGTTACTGAAAACTATGTCCAATAAATGAGCTCCTGGGTGAGTTGTGTGACTTTTGTTTACAAGCCCCATTTCACTTGCAACTGAGCAATCTAAACCCAGATGAACCAAATACCAAAGTTTTCCACAGTGGGTAAAAAACAGGAAAAAAACCAATCTGTAGGTGTTACTGTGTGACCCAGCACTGCAGACACAAAGCCCCGTGTAGATCGGATGAATTTGAACAAATGGGAATGGAAAAAAACAAAACTTGCCATTTTTTTGTGGCTTTGGGCAGGTTGTGAATTTTTCCAAGAAATGACACCATTTTAATTCCATTCAGAGGAATGACAACAATCCCTGCAACTTGTCCTCTGAACTCTACTTGGAGCTACAAAATAATTTTTTTATGGAATGTAAATTACACATAAAGTAAACATCCTAAATCTCATCAACAAGCTTCTGTTACTGCTCTGTTCAAACTTCATTTGTGTCAGAGCTTGTCCTTGGATCTCCTCGCCTTCTATGGTTTTTAGATTTGCAGAAGCCCCCCTCTGAGCGGTGAAAAACAATTCTAAGAATTTCATGTGACCTCCAGTGACCTCACTGGTGCCTGTTGTTGTTCGGTTCTTAAAAAGGTGGATGAAAGGCATGCTTGGATATGAATGAGGTCTGGCAGATGGAAAGCAGACTGTTTGACCGATAAACCTGTCTTTGCTCTGACTCACAGGCCTGTCTGGGTTTGGAAGAAGAGGGTGGAGAGAGGAGAGCTGGGTTAGTGGGTGAAGTTCATGATCAATAACATTCATACTGTGCTGACAACAGACATCTGGACATGAAGAATTTGAAAGCACCCCCTCCAGATTTAGGTTAGGGCTTAGGTTTGACAAAAGCAGACAGCATGGTATTAATAGCATCAATCATACATTCCTAGCACATCTCAATGGCAGACTGTGAATAATAGTGACATCGCAATGAAAAAACAAATTCTTGAGGACCTTTTGCTTCCTTAATACAAGTAAAACTTTTTCGAGCTCCACAGCAGGCCTAAATATTTTAACAGAAGAGTTTGGGATGGGACAAGATATTTTTCTAAGACCCAAACCAACAATAGCTTTGTTTATCTCTCAATACCTCTTTTTTATTATCTGTGGTGATCAAGGACATGTGTCCCTACTGGAGATTTAATTATTTCTGTTTATAGTAATTTCCTTAAAAACAGCTGGGCATTGAAGTTTTTAGCAAATGTTACTCAAACAAAAGTCAATGGTGCATTTGTTGAGGACTATTTTTAGTGTCAGATTTATACAGATTTGTTCCTGTAGTGAGTATTTATAGTAGAAGACAATGGAAACGGAACTATGGCTGTTTATTAAATGTGTACGAAGTGTGACCATGTTCATTTTGAAGAAGGAACATTACGCCAAGTTTGTGTCAGAATCCAAATAATGGACAATAATAGAGGTTTATAACAAGAAGCAAAAGGCTTTACTGTAAGCTTGGTCCAGTGGTTTCCATAGTCCAGAAGAACAGCGACAAATATTATACTGAAAAAATGTAAAGTTATTGAGTATTTCTACTATTCAGCCAAACACCCTGTTTAACTTACTCTCCACAAAATTCAGTAATCTTGTTTGGGTGAAAAAGGCCTATGGCCTTGACTAATCTTATTTTTACAATGAATAAAAGATGAGGAAGAGCAAAGGAAGGGTTTCAGGAGGAAGAAAATTCCACGGAGGGAAGGACAAGCCAGAGAAAACTGACCAGTGTGAATTTGAGGATGTGGATGAAAAACAAAGTAGTGGGGAGGAAATGTTAGTTGTCGAGCACAGTGGCAGACAGCTGTTAAGCAAGGAAATGAAACAGACAGGGCAGACAGTCCAAACACACACACACACGCTTTTTATAACAATGGTAAATGTCCAGAAAATAGACTAAAATTCAATGTGGCAATGATAAAAATTGGATTTTGAGTGAAGTCATTTCAAAACTGTCAAATGTGCTACTAAAAGTAAATCAGTTTCATCATTCTAATGACTCAAAAACCCACTTCATTAGTCTGACTCGCAGTATAGTTTAAAGCCTGTCCCAGAGGTTTTTCCACCCTGCCGAGAATCAGGCTGCATACAAACACACATGGCCACACACTTGAAAGACCAGGGAAGCTGCCACACGGCTTTGATCAGCCAAAACTGGACAAGGAGACTGCTGAAAGAGTGTAAGACTGACAGGGGATGAAAGAAGGAGCTCATGAGTAACAGAGACAAATAAAAAACAGAGAGAGAAGTGAACAGACCGGCAGGCAGAAGAGGTTGTGGGGAGGAAAAGAACCGGCACAGCGGTAAAAAGAAGCCATCGTGGCATTAAGAGTAAATATGGAGGTGGATAGAATGGGGAAACAATAATTAGGGGATTGGAGAGTCAGGAGGTAAAGTGTTTAATCATAAAGGGACGGAAAGTTCACAGGGACAAAGGTAAGAGCACAAAAACATACAAAGCCAGAAATGAACTCAGTTAGTGTAATGTTTAAAGGAAGCACAGGCACTCCACGTACCTTTAATTTTACAATCCTTCTGCCAAGCTATCAATTTAGAGTCCAACCCATCAGTCCAGGCTGTTCAAATCTTTCCTTGCTGCACTTAGAAATCAAATTCTTTCTTTCCACACTACTGCCAGAGCAAATATAAACTACAAATGTGATTTATAACTGCTATGGGAGAACAAAATTGAGGAATTTGTATTAAAATTAGAGGAGTACAAGAACCCCTAAGAGGTCAAGAAAGCATGCAAAGAGAGACTAACATGGGCTGACAGGCCTCCTCCTCTCCTCTCTTTTTTGTCTCTCTGTGTGTTTATAGTCTTTACCACCATCAGCTCAACTTCGTATTCTGTGGCCCGGTGTACTTTTCTTCCCATAAAGAGTTAGGTTAGAGAGGTTTGTGGATTGTTGATGTTGGAACATGGTCAGGCTCTAAAAGGAGAACACAGCCAGCTGATGAGGAGCAATTCTGGCCACTGCAAGGGTTACACCGAAAATTTGTGTGACCGTGGTGTGGTGAAAGTTCAAGTACACTAACCTCAGTGGTCTTAGCTTTCACAGCTCATCACTTCCCTCATAGACACTGACACAAACAGTCCATTTTGAATGCATATGTTCGTAACAGTGATCCTTCTAACAAATACATTGCACTCAGAAGATCTTTTCCCATATATTTCAATATAGATATGAAAATCTAAAACAACACTGACATGAGTGTTTTAAGTTAATAAAATACATAAAGATAACAGCAAGAAACTACAACTGAAGACGAAATTGGTGAAGCAAAACGGCAGGTTGGCGACAGCTGAGCACTATCTCAGGCTTTAAAATGGCAGACACTACCTGGACATTAGCTAGGGCTGTAGTCTACCAAAAGTACTCAGATGACTAAGATAATCCAACCAATTGTTTGGCTGCAGGAGAAAAAAGAAATCTGCACATTATCTCTGGATTAAATCAACCGCAGTGCTACCTACCCAATAGCCTTTTTAGTCTAAATGAATTACAAATAAACATAAAAGGTAGTATTTGCACCATATTAAATCATTTAAACCTGGTAATTTTATACTGAAACGACTTGGAGTCAACCAGCATGCCTAATTCATGTCATTTCCAAAAGCTCAACTCACGATCACAGCACAAGAATTATTGAGGAATATAATGCATACAAGAGGGCAAGCCATACCAGTGACTCCTCTGTTAGTTTTGAGCAGTTGTCTGACCGGTGAGTATTTGGTTAGATGAGAGCATAGCAACCAACTAACCTACCTAGAGACTGTAACCCTACCATTAACATTAACAGTCATGTTAATCATCCAAACAACCTTGACAAGCGCATAATTAAACTCCCATCTCAAGCTAGATGGCAATATTTTGAAAGCCTTTGAAGCTGCTGGAATCTGCAAACTTGGAACACAACACTGACATGTCATCATCCAACAAAGTTACAAGTTTGTGAAATAATTAGCTGTGAACTGCAACATGCCCCACTAGATTCACCAGCTTGTTGCTTACTTTGTCTACAGACACTATGTAGAGTGCAGTTAGAGTCTTTCACAGAAAAAAGCTAAATGCTGTGACGGTAAATGACACTGAAGTGAGACTGCTCCAAAGCAGTACAGAATACAATCAGAAAAAAGCAAAACAATGACGTGAAAGTTGCTTAAATTCTCTGTAAAGCTGAGGAGTCCTGTAATTGAGGGATACTGCTCTGTGAGTACATCACTATGAACTAACCTTTTTGCTAACCTGTGTTTCACTAACTGTGTTTAACTAACCTTAAACACAGTCATTTGATTTACTGTCAACATGAAACTTTTGAACAGTGCAGCTTTAAAAACAAATTTTTGCATGAGCTGTGACACTTTTGCTCTGTTGCTTTAAGGCAAAGGATTCAATAAGAAAAAATAAGTACTTTGTGTTTTGTTGTTAGAATTTAAAACCGACTGACTTGTTGTCAGCTGAGTTCCATTAGATTTGTGAGTTCTTAGGTCTGACTTACAAATTTCTACGTTAGTCGTCAGCTGTTGTTCTCACTTCTTGTTCTAATGTAAGACAGAAGTAGGACAAATGTATGAAAGGTTTACCATTGCATGTGTTGGCATGACCACAGAGCCTCTTATATTTTGCTAAGCTATACTGGGATCTAGAAACGAGGAATGTGGCCTCGGACAGGGATCGTAAAAAACAGCTAATGTATGGCAGGCTTCTTACTGCCTGTGCACATACACACATGAACCCATGCATTTCTTTGTGTTTGAGGCAAAGAACGTGACCTAAAGTGCACGTGGATGCCACTCTGTGTGAAATATAAGCACATTCCCTTGAAAGGCATTTGAAAGACGATCTGTGAGAGTACAGGAAATCATAAAGTCATTAAAAAAGTCACTTACTTCCCAACTTCATCGATGACAGGAGCTGGACACAGTAAGAATGTGTTGTGTACATCTGCTGGCTTTTCATCTAGAAAGCAAATAAAACATTTTGATAAATATAGGCTTCAGTAGAGCGATATTATATTGTTTTTAAGCCTGACACAAAAGCTCGCATTTTGTTGTATCTTTAAATTCGACCATTTCTCTGTCACAAATCTTGATGTATGGTGTGCTTCCTTCTTGTCAGGATCCACGTTCTCATTGCAAAAATATTGCAATAATATCCACTGCAATACAGATGACTATAAACTAGACTGGACTGGTGTACATTAAAAGGGAAGGACAACCAAAGTGTAGGTCTACTCACTGACTGTAGTGGTATCGTTGACTTTGAAGCTGCAAAGCACCTGGTTGATGTTTCTTGCATGGAGAAATCCATTCCCTCTCACAACCACTTGAAAAGACTCTGGTTATACGAGACACATTGGCATTTTTACATTTTTGACACACAGACAGTCTTTGCCAAGAGAAATCACATTTGATACTCTATTAATTTATTGTACATGAAGATCATTTTCCTGTTTAAGATGGCACAGTTACACCTCACACCCAGGCTCCAGGGACTGTCTTTTAACTCTGAATGACTCTAAAAATTCAGTATATTTGTCTATGTGAGAGCAATAACATCACCAAGATAATTAGTCTCTTAACGGACCACACCACAGTGTGAAGACATTGTGTATCAACTGCAAAAATGGCACAAAAGTGCAATAAAAATTAACCAAATAAAGTAAAGGCCAATGAAAACTATTCGGTGTCAAGTGAAATAATTTCCCTCTTGAAGGGTGAAAGTAATTCACTGCTTCATAAAAGGGAAAAGCAGATGTGAAAAACAGTCACAGTCCTTCTACATGTGCCAGAAACTTCTAATCAACCTCTACTTTTATCTGTTCATTTGTGTGTCGATTTAACTGTCATAATCTTTCTCTTGGCAGCACACTAAAGGATTTTGTCTACTTTACATTTCAGCTGCAGCCAATCTCACCAATGCCTCTCTCACATGGTCAATCTTTTTTAATGAGAGTCTGTAATACTATTCCCACTGCGGTCCCCTGTCCCAGCAGATTTCCTGCAAGTGACCTGGATGCCCGTATATGGTTGTTTATTCAGTCTGGGATTGTCATAATTCAGAGACGTGGCCACGGGAAACCCACTAATGAAATTAACACAGTTCGAGGAGTGATGAGGTGATGGCATCTGTGTCAATGACTCAGGAGACACCCATTTCAATTTGTGTGATAGTGACTGTATGTTTATAGCTCCCCACCTCCTGCACACACACTGGAGGGCTCAGCTGCCAAAATTTCAATGCAGGATTTCTTGATGATCTGGAAGATAGAAGGCAGCAGTGACTTTTCTATAGTACTGATACACAAAATTAACACTGACCTGCTTGTCACAGATATTTTCATTTATTTTTATTAGTATAAAAAGAGACAAGAGCAATAAAATAACTTATTCTGTGTGTCTGTAGAATAGAGTAATCTAACATAACCCCTCATAATGTGCGTCTTGCCCTAAGAAGCTCATCAGTTATTCATAGAAGTTGACTGCTGGCTAAACTTTCCCTCTGAACTCTCAAATCATAGCTTAGCAAAAGTCAGTAGGCACTGCAGGCCTGTCAACCGCAGAATTTTTCCACATTGGAAGCGACACTAGGTATGTACAGAATTTAGAAAAGATTCTGTACATACCTGCAGAATCTGCCCGTGGTTTTCTCATTCATATCAAGAAAGAGTCAGAACGACCAGTCAGGAGTAGAGTTTTATATCATGTTGACCAGTATCCCAGGAATGTTGTTGGGAGAGTAAGGCTATTAATATACTACAGAAAAGCACTGACATTCAGTTCCCCTTTCAGAGGACAGTTCCAAATTTGCTTGTATATGTAGATAACTCTTTGGCAGGATTTTACCTTTTGAAAATATAGTCCCTACAGACGGCAGTGAAAATCTGCAAATGAAATTCATTTCTGCTGGAAAAATCTGTCAAATCTGCTATTACAGAAATAAGAAGCCTGCTTTTATTTACCAGTGTTTAATATAAAGAATCCACTGTTTAAAAAATAAAACACACAAAGAATTTAGAGCAAAGAATCCACCTGTATGTGCTGTGTGATAACAGAAAGCTTGACAGGTTTAGCAACAGTAACTGTGGAGATTGGGTCTTTCGTGAACTGTTTTTGGACGACATGAGTTGAAGTAAGCTACCCTGCCTGCACTGTACTCTGAATATACAGTATGAATGTGTTTCATGAAGCCAGTGAACACAAAGAGTTACAGTTCTGCCTGCTGCTTGGTAAAAATAGTGAGACACAGTTGAAACTTTCAGTAGTCTGAGCTCCTTCTGAACTCTAGCACTGGACTGGCTAAAACAAAACTGGAATTAATATCTTAAATATATTCCTTTTACATTTAATGAGTGACTCTTCTGTGAATCTGTGCAATACAGTGTTTCATAAAATCAGTTCTTGGCTTTAAAGCAAACATGCAGAAAAAAAGGTAGTAAAATAGTAACTGTGCTGATGTGGAACAGATTTAGGTTGAAAATGTAAATATCGACGACTGGACCTCCTGTTTGTACAAGCTAGTTTCTTTGCAAAGAGAGGAGTTTATTTACCGAATCAATGACACCCCGGAGGGCATGGAAGCCTCCCAACACAGGAAACACGTGCTCGATGGTGTCTGCAATGGTGGCCAGCTGTAGTGAGTGAGAGAGGTACAGACAGAGGTGTGTAGGGAGGTGAAAGGAGCAGGAGAATTAATCCACAAAATAATCAAAAGTGACAAGGTAATCTTGGTTTCATCTTGTGATAAAGAGTGCGTCACTGAAACTCTTCACCAGCTGATATTTAAGATTTTTTAACGAGATCAAATTGACCTCAAACGTGCTGGTGTGACGCAGTTTCAGACATTTAGATGGTGCCAACTGTACAGAGGGTAAGAGCTGTACATGAGGGAATCCACTTCTCAGCAATTATTACATATTATCCTCAATCAGCTAATGGATCTATTTACAATCAGTCAAATGTCCCTTTACAAAGCATTTGTCACTTTAAATACTGGAACATGAATCACCATGCTCTAGCTAATTTCCAAGTATTACTCAAGTTACAGACGTCTTCCTGCTCCAATCTTGTGTCGGCTGCAGGTTTGGCCTGAGAGGCAGCTCAGGGTTCAAAATCACTCGGGTCGGTTTTCAGAAACAATTATAGGTTAGCCAAATTGCACATGGGTCTCTGAACATAGTGGTAACAGCATTTTTGATGTTGCCTCATCTTTGAAATACTGAGCACATGTGGTACTTTATATGTAATGTATGATAAATGGTTTCACAGATATTTAAAATGATGTTCAGATATAAAACTACATATCTAACATTTGGGGGATGTAAATTAAAAACTGCCATATGCTGCACAGATTTATTCCATCACTTTTACCTGTGTCTCATTGAAGTCTTTGACACCAACACAGTACACAATAGCTCCAAGAGATCTGGCTTCCTCTGCCTGTTGGAAGACAAGCAAAAAGCTCAGTGAGTTCCAGAAAACTGGCAATCAAGCAAAGAGAGCATTCCTGCCTCCAGATGTTACTTGAGCTCTAACTGAAGCCACTTGGGAAATCAGCCTCAGTGTGGATTTGTTACCTGTTGTTGTGCATTGACGAGCTGATGCTCCTGCAGCTCTCCATCTGTCAGTGCAATAATCACGCTGGCTGTGCCTGGAAAACAGATACGGCTGAGCTCTAACTTCAACATACAAGTTAGCCTGAAGGACTTTTGTCAATGAATGAGTTATTAGATGCTTACCAAAGTTCTCCTTGCGTATCTGCTCATTAGCCTTTAAAAAAAAAGACATGTTAATTGTCAGGAGGTCAGGAAGTACCCAAGTTTTGGATTTAAACAGGTAATTGAATGTCTTTTGAGTTATTTAATAGATTAATATGCAGTGTAAAAACATAAATAAAGGCTTACACTCTGCAACCCAAGGTGCATGAACGTGTCTCCACCAGGGATCTCTCTTTTCAGAGCGTTCAGACCTTTTCTGATGTTCACTCTGCACACAGGATGAAAGTAAAGAGTTGGTTTTGATGAAGACCTCTGTTGTATTCTGCTTTCTGCTTCTACTCTGTTCCATTTCATAGACGAATATGACACCTTTTACTTCACTACATTTAAGCTTGAAGTTCAGTTACTTGTCACATTGCAGATTTTACATTAAAAAATATGTGATTCCCAACCTTTTTGGTTTGTGACATACAAAAACTGTCAGGTTGGGGTATATTTACACAGTGTTAATATTTTTTATGTAAAAAATATTCTACCACTGACATACACCTCTGGTTTGCACAGAGTTGGTTATATAGTGGAAACAAAGCTCTCGTACACAATAACAGTTTTTCTCCAACAACAGCTATATTGTGACATGGGCCAATTTTCAGCTTCATGTCAGTTCAAAGAGCATCTGCTTTCACTCTGGTACAGCCGTTTAAGTTTACTTTGCAGCTCAGTGTGTCTATTGTGTACGATCACCCAATGCTGGAATAAAATTTATACAGTATAAAACACAAAGTCAGCTTATGTTGGTCAGTTGCTGTTACTAAATTACATTAAAGGGGTTGCGTTAAATAATTAAATTAATTGACTCGCTATATAAGACACAACTTAATTCACCTGTTTTCCGTCAGTTTCATGATGGTGGATGATCTGGAGGAGAACGTTATGAAGGACATCCTCAGCATGGGACTGGAACAAGTAAAAAGAGAATGAAACATCATCATACCCATTATTTAGCAGCCAATTCCACAGAGTAACCAATAAATGATGATAAAAGCCAAGGACTAATATTTACTGTCGGACGTAATTCAACATCTGGCTGTTGGCTTGTGGGTCCCCAATGTGCACAACATGTAGTAATACAAACATTTCTGCATCATCTGAGATTATTTATAAACATTTTACTCAATGCTTAGTTACAATAATAAAATACAAACAACACATTGTTTTCCTTAGGACCATAAAATATTTAGCAGTGCTTCATCATCATTGTTTTACGTTCCAGCACAGCTCCTTTCGTTTCGACAGCAGATATCTCTTTGGAGACAAACAACTTCATTTCATATGAGGTCATTCCAACATGTGTAATATTGATTTGTTGATTCGAGTGCAGCCCCACACGCAAATTCAACGAGTGACAAAATATGCAGTATTTGAACCCCCTGTGTGTGACAATGACTTAAATGTTGATATTGGGACTGCGTCATAGAATCTTCAGATGTGGAAACATTTGTTATTTTGGTTTATTGGTGAATTCTGTTTAGAGAGGAAATACACACGATCTTTACTATTTGAATTGAAACGTGTGTTGTTTGTGAGAGACTGTTAAAACTTTTCTCATGGCTGTTTAAAACTTTGACGCAGCTTTGCTATGGCTGGACCACAAAGCTCCAGGTGCTGTTGTGGCCTTCAGGCGGTACGGACAAAACAAATCCACCCACAGGCTGAAAGACAAATGTGACCATTTGTTCAAGTATCACATTTTATTCCACACTTACATTTGTGGTGCTGCATTGCATTAAAATGTGGGTCAGATTTTGGGGATAAAATTATTCTGATATTTTAGTTAAATCTACAGCATCTTTGTTTTTCTAGTAGAGGACAGTTGCAGGATGCCACACTGGATGACTATTACTGATCTGGCATCATTTGAAATTGATAAATAAAAGTGATTGGTAGGCTCGTCACAATTAAGACATAGATATTTTTTATAACTGTCTGATCACAATTATTTAAGATGACCACGATTATTTATTTATGATTATTTTTTATAATCATGAGAATTAATTCCATTTCCCTGTATAAAAGCAGCTAAGTCAAACTTACAGAAATGTTGTTTTTAATCTAAAACTAATATGTGAAAAACAGAAACAGAAATGAACAGAAAAAGATGATTAACTCATGGATTCATTCCAAACTGTTAATTATTTTTGTGACTTTTAATTGGCACCTAAAATTTCATGATTGTGCCAGGCTTAGTGATCAGGCCACATTACTATTTTAAATATGAGCAGATCTAACAACAACAACTCAGTAGAGTTTTTTTGCTCTAACATATAAAATATATCAAGTGACATTTGGAGAAAAACCCATCTGAAATGGTACACTATAAAGCTATAAAACCAAGGCTAGTCACATACAAAAGACCTTCCAGCCTGTAGTCAGTGATGGTAACCCCACAGACAGTCCAGCTACTGCTGGGGCTGAACCATCAGCCTGGATACTGAGTGACTTAGCATATGGCCGGTTGTAGCTGCAGCGACAGATTATATTTTACTTTACCAGGGTGAATGCTGCGTAAAGTGTGTGTTTCTCTTCAGTGATCTATATCTCTGGGCTTCAGGAAGTCAAATACGAGACGACATGGCTGCTTGGAGACCTACAATCTAGTTTCCAAATGTTTCAGATATCACAGTCCACCCATGTAATTCCACTTCTTTACCTGCTGTTTACATATATGTTTATGAAGTGTCTCTTACCTTTTGAATTTCTCTGCTAAATTCTCCACAAAGTAGTAGATTTCATCCCAGTGATCCTTCACACTGCCAGATCTAAGAAACAGAAAGAACCACAAAACTGTCAAAAAAGAAATTCACTTTCACTGTGGACACACTGTAGATAATGCTGCAAAACAGCCATGAAGAATGCACATTATTACCAGGAGGGAGCTTTTTATGACACTGCTATAAAAACAGCACAGGTAGTCTTAATTCATGGCTGTAATTACCAAGAACAGTTGAACAATATATAGCATAAAGGAGTTTAGCAGTCGTAAAATGTAATTTCTATATGCTTTTGAGTTACAAATGATTTGTTCAGGAAGAACTCAAACAAAATACCGAGTTTAAGCTATCCATCAGGCACACACAAGCCTCCATATGGTAGACCATTCAAACAGGAAAAATACAGCTTTGCAAGCCAAAAGCGACAGGGGGTCGAATCATTAGCCCCACAACCCAAAGAACAAGCTGTATGTGTACTAGGCAAAACACAACTGTTTAACTTGTTACATAAACTTTACTGTCTGTCACATTTATTTGCAACAAAAGCATTGTTGTTTGTTTAATTAATAGAAAGAATATTGCTTTTAGTCTTCAGTTGCTATTGATAGCTAGCATACATTTTCTTATAACTACAGTAGTAAAAACAGTTAAGTTACTACATCCTGTATCTGTTACTAAACCTTGAATCGAAGAATGCTAAACTTAATGTTTTTAAGAATATGGAATTTCCTGTTAATGTATCACAAACACCACTTAGGGACTCACTTAAAACAATTAGCCTGCTCTGAACATTAGGGGCCGGTAAGTGTGCTGGTGAGATAAAAGCAGGGTCTGGAGGATAATTTAGCACCCTCCTGTATCCTGAACAAGTCCCTGGAGGTTGAGGAAATAGGCCCTGTCTCCCCAGGGAAACCTCCATAAAGCTGGACTTTTGTAAAAATAACTATCTGTGGAGCTACCTTCATTTCCTCTGGTCAGACTGTGTGTCTGAGTGTGTGTATTTGTGGCCATTTTATTAAGTGTGGGCATTAAGGGCGAGGGCTGCAGCCATAACGTGACCAGTCTGCAGGTCATCCGTTAGCTAATGAACAAGCCGCAGAGATGACACTCGGGAAATGAGCTAATTGACTGTGGTGAACCTGGAGGCCTGTTTAGAGGATGAAGCTTACTTAGAATAAAGGACAAAGCTGACTCAGTGTTATTCTAGGAGCTGACTAACTGATGTAACGACATTAGATGCACTGGAAGCCGCCAGAATTGGTGACTTGTTCTTTTTTCTGTATGGGGCAGAAGGTCAACATGAATTTGTATCCACAGGGATTAGCTGGATTTCAACTTTTTTTTTGCTGAGTAGTCCAAAGGCAAATAAATTCAATAATCAGCCAAACAAAAAGGGATGTCATGTCTTTAAATCGTAGGTGTATCAGTGTGATGAGAGAAAATAGGAACTAGACTAAACACTGACTCTGTTATCCCTCTTTACCTTTTATTATTAGTTCCCAGCACACTAAAGGTCCAGAAATCTGTCGGAGAATCACGTCTAGACATAATACACAGAATGAACCGTTTGGTGCATGTGGGCTTTTCCTGCTTTGAACGGATTAGAAAATATTTATCTTTGTTTTCCATGCAATGTATATCTATTAGGTGGATACGTAAGTACACAGGAACCAACTAAGTCTTTCTCAAGTTTCTTTGGAAAACAGCTCCAGCCACAGGGCCAGAACTTGAAGTGGAAATAAATTGTGACTAATGATATTTGTCTGCAATTGAGTGTCACGGATGTTACACCCCCTGGTGCTTTTGTGTTATTGCTTGGAAGTGGTGGGGTAATTATTTGGCCAGGCTTGGGGGAACACACAGCCAGGGAATACCAGGGGAGTTTCCCATCATCCCTTAGTAATTCAAGGCTCTTTATCCTGCCAAACCCGACTCTGGATCTGTGCTAAATGCTCTGTTTGGTAGATGTTGTTTTGTATCCTTGTAGACCCAAATGTTCTACTTTTAAGAGGCAGTAGGGCAGCTTTTTCCTGCCCATATAACATATTCAGGAAGTTAATATAGTTGTTCATCACTGATTGTTTTTGCACATGTTGAGATATCTCACTTTCAAATGTTTCAACAAGCTTTCCAGTGACAGTACGGTCAGTAAACGTGGCTGTAGTAACCACTGACTGTACAGAAAGATAGAGGAACTTTCAGTGACGTCACCGACAGGTGTCCTGAACAGCGGTTTTAAAGCTCCGTGTTTTGGTTCTGACCATGACAATCTTGGCAGTACCTGAGTTTGCATAACTAATCCAGAAATGAGCAAAGAGGTGAAACGAGAGTGGAGCTCAGGCATGCAATGTAACTGTCTCTGGGCCCTGGACTGTCCTGTGACAGCACCCAACTGTCACTCAAACCTTTAACTCTATTTAACTTTAAGTCTAAATACAATTTAAATGGGTGAGTTATATAAAAGTTCACCATGCGTACAGTTGTCTGGGAAAATTCACTATTGAAGCCGAAAACCATATTTGTACAATGTTGTAAACATGTTTATTTCTGCAGTACAGTTGGACATTTGAACATGGGGGTCTGTGAGGATTAACTCACTTTTGAAACCAGCCTCAAATGGTCATTTGAAAAACTGCAGTTTTTTGCTCTTCTGCACTGACTTCATTTTTCAACCCTGGAGGTTGTGGCTTCATAGTAACACTAACAGCTGTAAAATAGCTTATAGTCAAACTTCATCAACAAAAAATCCACAGAAAACAAACAGATTGATTACTGAGAAAAGGGCAAGCTGCTAAAAGGAAGCCAGAATCTTGCAGAAATGAGTAGAATATGGCACAAACACTGCCAAAGGATCAGGTTTGGGTTCCCATGGGCCACCCATGCTGGAAACATGTACTCAAAATATAATAAAATCCTCCACAATAACATATACATATTATGTCAGTTTGAGTGATTTCGCTCATTTAATCTGAACAGTTATAAATACTGGTCAAATAAAGATCCAACATAAGCATTTTCTTTGTGCTGTTGCTGTTCTGATGACATGACCTGTTCCCCCCCCACATCAAGGCGTACATTTCTGTGAGGCTGACTGAGCAAAGAAAGAGGACAAGACCTTACAAGCTAAACAAAATCCTCCCAAAATAAAATTTAAAAAAAGCTTGAGGTAGAGGAGAAGAGAGTTCAGTTCAACAAAATGTGCAGCGCAAACAGAAATAGTTACAAAAGGATTGTGCGGACATGCATGCACACACACACACACACGCACACACACACACACACAGACACACACACACACACACACACACACACACACAGCCTCTGACCTAAAGGAACAGCAACAGCCAGATTCTTGTGTAGATTGTTCCATTATAGCAACAGAGGAGGGAAAAAAGAATGTAAAATCTGGTGAAGTCTGCAGCTAATAGTCATGTAGAGGCGTGGGGGTCATTTCTGAGTATTTATTTAAATTTGAGGGTGAATCTGAGGACTCCCACCTTTGGTTTTCAGCTGCTTATCTTTATTTCTGAACCACAGTGGCTCTTGTTTGGCTTGGAACAGTTTGATTGTCTGAGGTGGCTGTAGTCGTGGGATCGAAGCCTAGCTTGCAGTTTCACTCACCTGTCCAAACAGTGTTGGGAGAGGAAGTGGGCCATTTTATTCTATGAGTCTTGATGAAACCATTTTATGCGGTGCCATATTCCCCCCACAATCCCTTGATCTAATTTTAATGACCTGAGTTGAGCCCTGGAGTTCAGCGGTTTGGGGTTTGGACTCAGAAAATAAAGGTTTTGAGAAGTGAGGGGCGTCACAATTTGCCGACAAAGTGATCAAGCCCAACAGCAGTATGAAGTTATGTCATAGCAAATTGTCAAAACCGAGCGACAGTGTTTTCTAGAGTGGAGCAGGATGAAAACCATCTGTCTGGTGTTATGCCTTTTGAGAGCTGAGAAAAAAACAAAAAAAGGAAGGAAAGAGCAAAGGAAAGATGAAGAGCGTTATCAGAGAAATCACAGTAAATTTAACTGTGGGAGTGAGATAATGTGAAAAATCTGTTGGCTCAATAGTGAACTTGTCTGCCAGAGGAAATATGCGATGAAAACTGCAACTGGAAGGCCAAGTTTCTCTTTGACCTGCTTAATTCTGTTTCAGCTAACATGGCCACCAAACAACTAAAGCAACAAGTAAACAACTGATTAAATCACTCTCTGGTTAATGCATCCCCTTTTTTTTACAGAGACCATGGACCTCGATGTGCTTTACTGTTGATTGTCGCCAAATGGGTAGTTTACAACTGCCAGATTTTGGATTAGTCCATTAAAAACTGACAACTTCTAATTCGTTTAAAATAAGAGCAGGCAGATGGAACAGAAACATAACCAAGTCAATGATTCACTCTAAGAATAGAAGAAATATTGAAGGGAAAAGCCTACTCTTTCCATCTATAATTAACATAAAAATATAGCGGCGACAAAGCAGGCAGTTACATAACAACACATAATTTAATGTTAAAAATACAAAGAATGTGCAGCACGCTGATGAACATGCTGTACATAAATCAAGAGAAGGACAAACAAATTATACATAGATTAGTCATTTGTAGTTCTGGTTGCGTTTGAAACAAACTCAATATCAAATACAAAGGAACAATGAATGTTGCTGAGTACATATGTACGACGTTCCAAGTCTGGAAGGCTTCCACTGTAAAGGCTGCCTGCCAAGAGAGCTTCTCCTACTCAAGATCAAAACATCCTGTATCTTCAGTCATGTACGATATCAATCAAGAATTGTGTAATTTAACATGATTTTCTCAGTCAAAAAACGTCTGTGACACATCCCAGTGTTCAGGTTGTATGCTGCAACAGTGGCCACTTTTAGGGTTACTGTAGTTTTCTTTTTTCTGCTAACTTTTATCTACTAACTCTCACAACTCTCAACACCTATTCTGTTGCCATCCAATATGTGTTTAAAAAATAAATAAATAAATATTCTTTATTAAGATAATATAAAGGCCTATGTGGGAATATGTAAGGCTGCTTAATTGAAAGTCACTCAGCTATGATGTTGCTACTTGCTTGATCTACTTTGGTTATACCCACATTCTGTTATTTTCATGGCTTCATACGTCAGGTTTGGGAATGTACCTTTGGATATGTGCAACATCACAGATGCCATGTTGGTGTTTTCTACAGTCTGAGGTTACAAATACTTATAGACTTGGCGTGCTTTATTCTCTCTGTTGCTGTATCATGTACATGCAATATTTGGGGCAGCAATCTTCTGTTTCCAAATAGCTGTGGGCACAAAGGGAGGTATTATGCATCATTACTGTTCAACGACGCTAAATGGGCCGTGTGAAGAGGAGACAGGAATTCTCTGGATGTCCCTCATGGGTCCAAGAAGACCTGAAGAATAAAAACATCTTCAATCAACTCTATTAATGTCTTTTTCTGCTGACTGGGTGAGACTGCAATAGCTGGATCTGCAGAAAAGGAATCATACAGTGTTTGTGTGCGTGCGTGGGAGTGTGTGCGTTTAGAGAAAGTAAAAAGTTCAGCTGGAGGAGGGGGAAGGGGTTCGACAGATAGACGGGGAGACAGAAAAAGAGTGCAGCAGAAACAGAACAAGAGAAAACTGTGTCAAGAAATAGCAACAGCAGCGAGAAGAAGGAAAGATAACAAACAAAGAAACTGAAAGAATATATGTCATTACACACTTAGATAAGACCTACTATACATGTATGCAATGGAGTCTTCCAAATAGACTCCCACAGACTAGAAAAGTTGTATGATAACAAGTACGCCTCCATGGGTGTCCACAGCAGTCCATGTGGATGTCCTCACACGTTTGAATCATGTGTTAAATCTTGCTGTTTCATCACAGCTGCAAGTTGTGATTAAAATGCCAGTGTTTAAATACTATTAAGGCAGACTTAAAAAGTTACATTACTTAACTCATATTGGTAACTTCAACCAAAATAATGCGAACAAACTAAGATTTACAGCCACATGTCAGCAGCTCTGTCAGGTGATACTGAATCACAGTGGTGCTTTGAGCAAAATACCAGCATGTCAACACGTTCGCAATCACAATGCTAATATTCTGCAGGTAATGTTTAGTGTTACATGTTAGACTGTTAACATTTGCTATTTCATTTTTGAGGTCAGCACAATGGTTAGCTGAGATGTAAGAAAGTGGTTGGCAATGAGTGGGATAAAACTAACCCACCGCTATGACCCACCAACACTAATTCGCTTAGCACTGTAGCTTTCAAAAGACATTGCTTAAAAAATGCCACTTTAAAGCTGCTGTAATCAATATTTTTAATTTGAAAATGGGTCAGATGAGTGAAAGCAACGGAAAGATGTTGTTTGCAGTGAGAAACCCCCATATACTTAACACCCAGCTCTGCAGTTTGCATCAGCTCTATTGAGGGTTTCAGCATCTTTTAGCTCATGTTTTACAGCCTGCAACTTTAATGTTCTGGTTCAGTCTAATTGCTCTCATCAGCCTCGTTTCCAGCAGCAGCAGCAGCAGGCAGCTGTTTTCAGTGGAAAAATGTGATAAGCCCACTGTACAGAACATTTCCAGCACCGAATGACAGACAAACAGTTAGTGACTAGCTGAACTAATAAAACATCCAGCAGCTCTGGGGCACGTAGAAACATAAACAGGCCAAAACAGTTGACTGACTACTGGAATCACATACATGAGCTGGAAACACAACTCCAGAGGAATGTTACTGTGAAGGCTGGGTGTAAATAGGCAACTTTTAACAACAGCTAATGTCAGTTCTAAGTAAAAAGGTCATAATATGTCATTGTTGTGTTTTCTGGTTGTTCATCTACCTTAAAGTGACCAAACATATTAAATAAAAATTACTTAAAGGTCCCTCCATAGGAGGAACCAGTTCATGTTTACAATAAAGCTGCCATTTTGGATGTCAGAAAATTGGCAACTACGTCTGTGGTCTTGTGAGGAAGTATGTGCTGAAATGTTTTTGTTTTATACTAAACCTTCCCAGACTATATTGTGAGTAACTATATTTCTTTTTTTCCTCTGACTATGTCCCCTCTTAACTACCCAACAGGCACTTCCCTCCCAGAGGGCAACAAGTTGACCACATGTGGGAAAAAGCTCCATCAGTATGAAAGCTTAGCGGCTCAGCGTCGTTCTCACGGTTCAAAGTGTTGAAGAAGGAAAAGTTTTAAAAAAATAAAAAATCCCAACTCCACTGTGAAGTCTGCCATTCCAGCTGGGCCTAGCCACACCACCCCAGCCTGCAGCCAATGATGGTGCTCCAATTTAACTGAGTGGGCACAAGGATTTGTTTGTTTAAAACCGCTAACCTACTTTTACAGCCATTGCAGAAGTCAAAGTCTTTACTGCGTGATTGCTGAGCTAATGCTGTACGCCTATTCCAAAACCGAGAGGAATTGTTTGGAAAAAGCTATTAGATAACTAGCTGGTGGAGAAGCATTTCAGATGTGTGTCCAAAGACACATATTTTTCTTTTTCAGTCTTTATCTGACCAGATAAAATATACTTCGCAGAGCACTTTTTCTGGAACTGAGGCAGAGTCGTGCATGAAATCTCAGCAGGTATGCACTCGAGTTGGAATGACATTCGTCCACTTTTAAAACCTCTTGTCTTGTTTTTGCCCCTCAGTTCTTCAAAGACTGACAGCATGCTATCATTTCACAAGACATTTCTTCCTGCTGTAAACACCAAAGCAACATGCTGCGAGAAACCAGCAGACGAAACACAGAGCGGGTGTCATTCCACAGCGAGAACGTATTCAGACATATCAGAACAATTTACAGACTCCAGCTGCAGTTTGGGTTTTCCGCTGACTTGCCTGGATTCAGGCAGCATGACCCAACGCCCAGCCGGAGCGCTAACTCGTGACTACATCAACAACAACAGTTTTCAAAAATAAAGACAAGACAGAGATGGCTGTGGTTTGACTCAGATCAATTAAGAGATAAATGCTGATTACTAACAGCATCAGTTAACTGTTGGAAGTATGAATAGTGTATTTCCACATCTTACAACAATAAAAATGCACTAATACCAAGTCAGACAAGCAAGAAGATGGAATGAAGAAGTAATGAGATGGAAAGAGAGATAAATGGAAAGAGGCGGTGGAAAAGAAAGGCAGAAAGATTGGAAAGACAGGAAAGAAGATTGTGAGGCAGCATACTGTGCCTCTAAATACTTTTTGGTCTCCCAGTGACATTTGTATTATAACACTACTACAATACAAAGTCTTTTACTTGCCCATAACTTACGTCAAAGCAAGACTTTGGAATTTCCATGTCCAATAGTATCATATAATCCATGCCAAATAAACAAAAACTGATGATTAAATGCATATTTCATGGAGAGGTGATCATTAGCATTTGGCCTATAAGTGAAATTCTTTGTCTGCCATATGAACACACCCAAAACCATTCTACTGGCAGTGTGTTCCATATAAAACAGCAAGCTGAGGCCCGCCCGCTCTGAATCAGCAAATATACATCCTAGTATGCACACATAGGGCCTAAAGGTATATAGCGCAGGATTGCAGAACATAAAGGCTCATGGTTTCATGGTTTCATGATTTGACAGTTAAAGTGACAAACTAGCAAATTTTAAAATATATTACAAGGATAATAAGCCAAAGCCCTCACATTATGTTGTCATCTTGTTTCTGGAGTTCTGGGAAGGAGACCATCAGCCATTGGATGGTAAATTTTTTATTGTATGTATGTTTCTAGCCAAGTTGGAAGTGTAGCTTTGCAGATGGCAATGCTGGTCTCTTGGTCAGGCCCCTGCTTTTGCCCAAACCAAATGTGTAGACAACTATTGCAAGGACTGCTGTTAAACTTTATACAGTCATCCATCATTTTAACTGTTGCATGATTTGCTTTGAAGATGCTCTGACTTAATCCTCTAATGAAATCACCAGGTCATATTTTTAATTTCGTCATTGCTTTGTTTTTAGTGCTACTTCATGCTAGCCTTCCAATACACTGAACTTAGATGGCTGGCACTGTCAATATACATGCTAACAAAATATTAGCTGTCACTGGGAGGACAGTAGCATGCTGTTGTTAGCATTTCAGGCACCAATATGTCTAAGTACAGCCTCCAAAGCTGCTAGCATGTCTGTAAACTCTTTGTGTTGTTTCTGTGTAACTTTATTTAGGTTACAGTAGTGCAGAAATCAGTTAATTGCGGTGGTATGTCTACTTGCGAACCATATACCATACACCACAACAAAGGGATATGATGTCACACTGTTAACTGTGAGTGGCGGGGTGTGTCTACAGGACATATGTTCACAGATTTTATTTAATTAAAACATCATCTTTAAACTTTTACTGGCGAAAGGGAGTTGTTCACGTTTTTTCAATCAGACCCCTTTTTTCATTACATTTATTTAAAGACCCTCTGTGTCATTTTGAACCCGTTTTAGCTCCTACTATATCTGGGCATCATATATGTACAGTATGCGTGTGTGTTGGCAGTCTTAAATTTACTCCAGCATCTGCATCCTACTAGACATTACTGCCTGTGTGTTAATGTGGCACTTGGTCACCTGTGTGCTGATGTGGCTTGAAGGGCAACACAACTATTATACGTATTTGATTTCTACCTTTAAGGCCTGTGACAGGATGTTGTGCTGCTTCCCTTCACCCCTTTGGGCATTGTAACAACCCTACTCTCCTTTAGGATATTGTACATAGTTCTGCAGGGCACACAGAATTAGAAAACAATGTGTCTCACTAAGGCCTACATTTTCCAAACTCAGTCCCAAATTCAAACTGGCAACATTACAGCCATTCGCCACCCTCTCTGCCCTTCAGACTGCAGCTACCCGTAAGTCTGAACAGGCACAGTCCTGCATGTTTGAGCCATGACATGACATCATCTTCCCAAGTCTGCAATAAATGCTTTTGGAGTCCACTTTATGACCCAGCACAGCAGTATCTTCCCTCATTACTAACTTGGGATGCTCTTCTCCACCGACAACACTTAGTTTATATCAAATAGACCCATACTAATCCAACCTGCCTTCATCGTTCTGAAGGTTTTCTACTAACTACTAAACTAGTGTTTTCAGTGTCTGTCAGTAAGTTGTTCTGTTCACCGCTGTAATCCAGCCTAAAAAAACTGTATCTCAACAAAACTGATGACAGCTGTATGTCATCCTCAGTGCTTTAAGATTTAGGATAAACATTATACCATTATGTTTGCACCTTTATTGTGAGCATTACAGTCAGACCCCTCCTGTGCCTCAGTAGAGCCTCACAGAGCAGCTAGCATGGCTTTAGCAAATTCATTAGCTTGCAATAAATTAACAAAAAAGTGAACTATTCAACCTTGTACACAATTTTTGACTGAAGTTGTCTCAGACTAAAGGATGTGGAAATGTTTGCTGTACTTCTATGTGTATTCAAAGAAGGTCTGTAAGCAGTATAGTGGCCTGCATCCTCCCACAACGCTCTTTACGCCTTCCATATGGACAAACCAGGGTGCAGAGTTCAGGCTTTGTCCCATAAAACCAGCTTAGGCCTGAGGGTTGGGGATGAGAGACGGCTGTAGGAGGGCCAAGACAGGTCTCTAATGAGCTTCCTCTTGTTTGAAGTGTACAAATGAAGTCTTGTTAGTCGCCCCCAGAGTGGGCATGAAAGCACGCAACAGTACTAACAATAGAATCTGGCACTGGGCAAAAAAAAGGAGATGTTTCCTTATTTGAAGCATGTGTCAATGTTTACCTCACGGCACAAGCCAAATGCAGCCCTCCACATCTGGAGAGCAGTCCCATGTTTTGTGTTTTCTTTTTTTGAGAATCAAACACCAGGAAAAAAATATGAAAGGTTCTGTGAAGTTCAGTGGCTACAGTAAGACACCTACACTGCCAGATCATAGTCTGTAAATCATCTGGGGGTCATCAGTGTTAAAATGGACTTTATGGTATGTGTTGCTGTAAATTCCCCGGTGATGCTAATCTGCGTGAAACTTGTCATCTCTCTCACTATAGGTGTAAATTTCAGGGGGAGATGCAGGAGATGCCACCCTCAACATTTAGAATTATAGATTACCATAATTAAAAGAACATAAATAGGTGCACCGTGTCCATTTAAAAAGGAAACCTACTCATGAAAAAGACCCAAAAGAGGACACAAGATTAAGTCCTGCCTAGTGTATATGTGTGATGACCAAATGGCAACAATATTACATGAGAAAAGTCTATCTATATATTTAAAAGCAATACAGAGAGTGTTACTGCATTATATTCCATTATATTTTGTAGATCTGCAACTATAAATCAGTTAATCAATTAGTAGTGAACTGCTAAATTAATCCCCAACTACTTTGATAATCGATTCCAGCCTTCTAAATGTCAGTATATTCTGGCTTCTTTCCTCCTTAATGACAATTATCTGAACAATTTTGAGAAGATTGATTGACATTATTCATCGTCACAACCAAGCAATCAATCAAGAAAATGATCTGTAGAATACTCGACAATAAAAATAATCTTTACTTACAGCTCTAATATTCAGAATGGTCATATAGCACCTGAATTTTGTGCTTTCATTTACACAAAGATATTTCCATCATAAACCAATGCAGGAAAATTGGTGCATACAAATCTGCAGAAATCAGGTAGGACCCCCCCAAACCCCCCATTTAAAGTGTCCCCCCTTTGTTCAAATCAAACCTACACTCATGTCTCTCACAACCTCTGAGACAAAAACCCCAAAACAGGCTTGAAAGGTGCTGCGTGCAACATTTTCTTTTTCAAAATTAAGACCACATTTTCCATAAATGTTGTTGCTTCCTGTCCCTTCCTGTTTCCCCTCCTCATTTCTGGCACTGCTCCATCAGTGTGAGAGCTGAGGCAGCAATTCACTTTACACCCACCTAACATAATCTCAAGATAAAAACTGTCACAATAGGAGAATAATAAAGTTTTCTATTGCCCACACACACACACACACACATCCTACTGAGCTTTAAACAAATCTGCCATCGTGGCCTGAGGTGATGATGGTTTGCCCTCTCACAGCAACTAGATCTACATTCATGAATGTAAAAATGACATGTTGAATCACATGTCGGAGAGCAGGAGAAGAGCAGGCACTCCAGAAACCTCTCCTGGTTTTCTCTGACATTTTATTTTCTCCCCAGCTGCTGAAGTCCAGCGCTAAGATGTCACACGACCACAACATTTTTCCTATGTGGGCGTACAGAGAGTGGGAATGAAAGAGTGATCGGTGAGCAAAAAGGGGGAAAAAAGTCCCTTCAGCTTTTAGCCTGGGAGGGAGTAAAACAGAAGAACGCTCTCTGCCTGCGGGAGTCTGAAGTTTTTCTTTCTTTTTTTTACAAATGATGACAGTGTGGTTTTGGAGCCTGAAGAATCACTGTTGATGCATCAGATCATCGCTGCAACTTTCTGCTGATTCAGCGAACCGCGACTCAGCCTCCTTGCACGGCGTCATCGCGCGCGCACGTTCACGCGCAGATGCAGAAATGCTAACCGGCTAAAGTCGTTAGCCTCAAGTTTTCCCAACTTTGAAAAAAAAATACCAAAAAATTAAACAAGCTGAACTTTTTGTATCAGACACATCATTTCAAACACACAGGCTGCTGGTTTTGTACTCAATTAGAGCATGACACATGAGACAAAGATTTAAATAACTGACACAGCGACAACAAATAAATACAGATGCTAGCTTAATTTTGGTGTTTGGCTAACTTCTTTAGCCACATAAACTGCTTTAGCATAGCCTCTCAGAGTGTTTTAAAGAAGAGAAAATGGTGTCAAGCTGCTTCCACTTACTTATCCAGCACAAAATAGAGGTCAAAAGCGCCCTGACAGGAACTCTCCACCTCCTCGTCGTCCTGCGGCTCCGGCTCGGCTCTTGCGGATGGAGAAGACAGCAAAAATAATCCGAACAAAACCAAAACGAGACTCGTGTTCAACAAAAATCTCGCCATAATTTCTCCTCGGTGGAAAAATAACAACAACGTAATTCCTTTGTGGATAAAGAGAAGTGGTGGGTTTTACATCCCAGAGTCAAAAAAGTAGAGGCAGAGGTGCAACAAAGACAAAAGAGAAGGATGCAGGCGATGCTTCTCTGACTCTGAGCTCAGTTTACGGTCACGACCAGCCGCATCCCGGTGATACGGATGTTTTCACCCAGAAGAGTTAGTTTGGTTGGGGTTAGTTCAGAATCCACATGTAGCAGGCAGGGAAATAAAAAAAAAAGTTTCTGAAGCTGCAAAAACACAAATCCAATGCCGGGTCAGCTGGAGGGAGGATAAAATGATGGGACGGCTGGCTTCGTGACAGAAAAGTCAAATAAAAGTTCCCCGTTGGAGTGTCTGAGCTGGTTTAGTGGTGAAAAAAAGCCGAATGAGCAGAGCAATGCAGAGCAGCAGAGTTTGGCGCTGGAGGAACTGGGAGCCCGGGGGACAGACTCGGCTGAAATGGGCCAGGTCTCATATTTCATCCTGAGGAGGAGAGAAGAAGAAGAAGCAGAAGAAGAAAATGGGTCAACATCCCATTTTGCGCCTCCCTCACGTGGCACACTGGGAATCTGCGACACTGGAGGAGAAGATCACAGGAGCTGGATGAACTCAGTCACTGCATCCTTGGAGCTGGTGTGTTTATTTGTCTGTTTTAGCACTTTGACACCAGTATAACCTGTCTCCTCTCACTGTGAGGCTGTTACCAGTTGACTGTGAGCAGCAACATCCTCTGCAATTCTCACCTCTGGCTGTAATGAGAGTGTGGCCAACGTGCTGAAAGGCAAAACACAGTATATACAGTATCATTTTTGTCATCCACACACTGTTAAAATGGGAAAATTGGATAATAATATGTTTAGAACAAGCTGAGCTGTCTGATTACTCTACTTGAAACTAGCATGAAGGTGCTATTACATGGACTGTCTATATGATTTCATGTTTTAAACATGTGATTTTGTACTGTGTGTGGCTACGACAGAGCAAAGTAAGGAAAGTTAAAGCTATAACAACAAAATGACAAGACTGTTCTTCAAGTCAAAAAAGTGCTCATATTGTAGGACACACACAATGTGTAGAACTGAACTGATCAAGAGTAAGAGTTTTTCATTAAGTTATTGTGCTTGAAAAGTTAAAAAGAGAAAATCAAAGTTACATTATGAAACAAAGTGGTCCAAGAACCAGCCAAACACATACGGTATCATTGATCTGCACATCCATACCTGCACACATGCTCAGGAGATGAATGTAGAAGAACACTTTAAAAAACAATAAAAACACTTAAACACACTGCAGATGTGCACAGCTGCTGTGTGGCTACTTGTGATGTATTCATATCTGCTTTAAAACCTACAATCTAAAGTTACAAGATTTTTTTTTCATGAAATCCAACTCCATTTTTGCTACTATTTATTTTTAAGCTGTAACAAGTCAGTGCATTTACATTCTGTGGTGATCTGTCTTTACAGTAGTTTGACTGTTTGTGGCTGAGTCTGCTTTTTCTGCTTACTTCCTGCAAACTGCCTTCCTACACAGAACAGGTTTGCAGCAAGTCCTCCAGCATTACCGCTTGTAAACTAATGTCATTGATGAGTTTCAGCTGTAGTGTCTATACTTAAAATTTTTGCATTAAAAGGAAATATTTTTTGAAATAAAAATTTTGCAAATGTATTTTAGCAGTCATTTTATGTAAAACCAATTCAATTTCTTTTAAAATAAAATGGGAATGTTGTGTAAACTTAGAGTTTTACAGTGATAATATCAGCCTCACTGTTCATGTATCTGCAGCCATCTCAGACCTGTATTACATTTCTTCTAATCACAAATTCCCTATAGTGCCACTGCTTGCTATTCCTATTAACTTTAAAGCAGACAATACACTGTATTTCGAACTAAAGTTGCCTCAATCATTCATCAGAAACATGTCTCCAAAACAAGACTTAATCTTTTTTTGGCACAAATTGGTAGTTGTTTGAATTGGACTCCATTTCTAAGTGATTTTCTTCACAGTGGTTTCACAGGCTCTATGTGAGGGCCTTAGAGAGCTCCTTAGATCTTGGTCTGATGACACCACACACTTCAATAACAAAGAGAACAGCAAACCGCTGGTATCTCAGTTTTACATGAGATAGGTTCCACTTATCACTCCCAAAGGAGGTTCCAATGTTTGGTACCTAATCTGGAACCTCTGAGTCTGATTTGATGGATTCAACAGTGAGATAAATGTAATGGTGTCTTTACATGTGCTTATTCAAGTTATGAAAATGACTGCAAAATGTTGATTTTATGTGTCATTCGTTCATCAGTTTCATCTATAGGCATCGTTTCAAAGAAGATCAAGTATTCGCTTGTTTGAATATGTTAAAAAAAAGAAAAATGCCTATGGGACATACTTGTTGTTTGTATCCTTTGCTTTTTCACTGGAATGTTTTGTAATGATTGCCAGAAAACAAGAATCCCCCAGTTCATTATCTCCACCTACTCATGTTTCCAGAGCCTGTAATCTGCCATACTGTCACTTGTACACTGACCAGGCAGACTAACAGATTTCTGAAAAGTAGCAGCGTCCTCACATCTTCACATGAATAATCCTGTAAGAAGGATTGACTCCCACCACCCACTGTTCCCTTTAACCCTTTGGCCCCAGACTCCACACATGTTGATGCTCCAACTTATCCGCCGCTTAACTGATCCCTTTTGGTCTTTTGACAACTGAAAGTCCGGTGCTTCCCAGAACCTTGGCCTCACATGCAATTATACCCTTCTATCCACTTATTCACTCATATACAGCCCAAATTAAAATAAGAACCAAACATTTTTAACTTTTAAGCCAATTTGATGATACTAAAAGGTTTGCCTTAGCATCCAGTATGCATGTATGGCAGTAAAATTGGGTTTCGTATGCATCTCTTTATTTTGTTTTTACTTATTCAAAGTAGTTTATGCTAAAAATCAAGTATCAAGTCCCTGAACGTGAACAAAATTACTATTTTCTGCTCTGATGAACAATGTACTGTAACTCAGAACCTAAACCACTGAAACCACCACAACTGTCAGCCATCCCAGACCAGCATGCTCCTGTAGTCCTTCACATAATTGCCCCTAAACACAGTGCAATCTTCTCAATTGCACTGTCAGTGACAAAAAAACAAGATTTGAAAAGCTGCACAACATCCCTTCAAGCAGATGTAAGTTGTTCTACAGAAGTAGAAGTCCAGTTCTTTTTACTTCCTTGCCAAGGAACTAATGCTCTGATTTACTTCCTTGGCAAGGAACTAATTCAGCCGTTGAACAATAGTGGAAGATGATGTAACACTTTTTTAGAGGACAGATTTTGCATGTTAGACAAACTATACTGAGTTGACACGACAAAAACTACCTGCATCCTCAATAACTACATTCAAGGACGTTTCTAATGGTAAAAACAGATTTATGTTTTGTGATACCTTCTGTGTTGTTATAAAACATGAGACCAACACGCTCAGTTGTGTATTTTAGGTATTTTTTATTGTATCTCACCACTGGAATTGATACAACCCAAGTAGGTCCAAATGGCATGAAGTTTACTGCATAACACACACACAGTATTTTCCATCCTTAAAGAGGAGATCACATTTCATGTAACAACTGATTACTTCGAAGAGGTCCCAATTTTAAATATCCAGCATAACAGACGAAGAGCAAACTTGGCTGAAAGCATGTTTGTAAGTGTTTGCTTAACTTTTTTTTTTTTGCTCTTTTGCACGTGACTTCTCAAAAATGTTATTTTTGTAAGTTGCATGATGTTGTAACTTATCTTTGATACAGACACAGACTTAATCTTACTTCTCAGAAAGAATCACATTGACATTTCACTCATTCTCAAAACCTTAGACAGTCAGATTAACATTTAACAGAAAAATAAACTACAGAAAATCCTGTTGGACCTTTGCTCTACGTTACAACAGACTAAGAAGGCTTAGGTATTGAGAGAATGAATAACAGATTACACTTTGTACTTATATAGTCTTCACTTCTCAAACAAGCCAACATTTAAAATCTCTAAACCATTTGGCTGCCACAACAAAAGTGACTGTCGAATCCCCCCCATGACTCTGTTCAGGATTACTTCTGGCCTGCAAAGTGCTTGTTGAAGATGCCCTTGGCGGTCTCGAGGGCAGCATCGGCTGGGACGGGAATGTGAGGCGCAATGCCAGCTCCCTCCCAGGCTGGTCCGGCGGTAGTGTCAGAGTGGACTGTGGGGATGCTAAGGAAGATGTCGGTCTCACCAACAGAGAAGGTCTTGGGTGGGTGGGATCCCCCGGCGGTGGTCTCTCCAACAATCATAGCGCGGCCGAGCTTCTTCATGATATAAACGAACTCCTCTGCAGCACCAGCAGTGGCTCCGCTGGTCAGGATGATGAGGCTTTTCTTGGAACCGTACCTTGTGCCTAAAGAAGATGATGAGATAGAGGAAAATGTAGGTTAAAAATATCAGATAGACGAGACAGAGTAGTGATTTATGGATAATAAGAAGGGTTGCAGAAGAAGAGAAGACAGTTCTGGATGAAGGTACAGCTCTGCCTACGACACTGAATTATGTAAGGAAAGGGTTGAGGGTATAGCTGAGGTATAATTCCTAAACAAGAGAAACCGAAAGTATGGAAATAAAGCCTAGTTTCTAAACAAAGGTGCCCTGAATAGTGACTCAGAGTCACATTGCAGACAGCTTTATAGTCTACAGCACAGGGCCAGTTCATCGTTAAAAGCACAAATGCCTCGTGCTTGTTTCTTCTTAAACCTGAATGTGACATATTTCTGGTCTCGTTGGGGCTGTGAAAACACAAAGTCAACAAAACAGAGATTTGGGGCAATGTTCATTTTGAGTCATGTTTCTGTTCACCCAATGAACGTCTTCTTTTAGCTTTGTTTGTGGTCTGTCACTATGTTCGTCAGGTGGCTGCTAACATTCTTGCTAACAGAAATCTATCGCACACAACTGATTTATTTATATTACCTGTGAGCTCAGGCAGAGTCTGGAGGTCTGTGATGGTACCAGATGATCTGTCGTAGAGTTTGTCCAACACAATCTGCTTGTCGGCATCGAAGAAGTAGGAGCAGAAGCCTGCGATGGCTGTTGTTGGGCCACCAAGGTTGTTCCTGCAAAAATAATATAAAGAAACATGATTTTTGATGACAGTGAATGATCATTTGTTAACTTTTTATTCATGCAGTACTAATGAAGGTCATCCCAAGTTAGTCTACGTAGGGGTTGGGTACATTAGGATAAGATGTTTTGAGTAAATTCAAATGTGTTTGTTCAGCAGTTAATCATCTGTATGTGTTCATGGTCCACCTTTTTAAAAATACATTGGTTATCAATACATGAATAGATAAATCCTCCTGAAAACAATACTACCCTTTTACCGACTAAGTCCTCTATGTTTAGACAGGGACTGATGAGCTTTAGCAGCTTTGGTGGATGACTTGTACACCAAAATGGACACAAACTGTTTTGAATAGAAGCTTCAATTTGCACCGTGAGCAGGATTACCCACCTGAGGTCGACAATCATAGCGTCAGTGTTGACAACTTTGTTCCAGACGTGTTCAACAATAATCTGGGCAATGGCCTTGACCTCCTCAAAGTCTCCGAACATGTCAAAACGCAGGTAGCCGATGTTGTTTTCGAATATGTCAGTGTGGAAGGAGACTTTGATCAGCTCAATGTACATCTCTGGAGAATAATCCTGCACAGAAGAACAAACACCAACTCAACATTAGTCTAACAAGCACGGTGCATATGTGTCACTCAAAGTACAAAAGTGCAAAAAAACATTTTATTCACATTAGCTGTTAAGCTCTAATACGTTAACCTAAGTTTTAGACAGCGGATAATTTTCCTTAACAAGAATGGTAGACTGTTGGTTTTATTTAAACCATTGAGAAAAAGCTGTGTCTACTTTTGAAACCAAAAAAACAATATTCTTATCCCAAGGTTCTTACCATGGGAGGTAGGGCTGGTATGTTGCTGGTAGTCTTTAGGCTCTTGTCCCCAGAAAGGGTCTTCAGGTCGCTGGATAGCTTTGCCTCTAGACTGTCCTTGGAGACAACCATGCTGTACTCACCATTTGCCAGGTTCTCTTTCAACTTTGTTGCAACAACTGCTCCAATATTTTCAAAGGCGTAGTTGTCTGCAATAAGGGTTGCTGATTCCTCAATGATGGCGGGAACTTGGGCACGGAGGTTGACGATCTTGATAGCGGTAGCGAGAGCATCCTCTGCATTGACGTCCACATCTGGAGTCACCCCTGTAACCTCCCAGGTGGAACCAGTGACGGGATTGATGGACTTCGCAGTTGGCACAGTAACATAGAAGTCAGTGTCACCCACTTTGAATTTATCGATTTTCACTGAACCCCCGGTGGTCTTCTCACCCACAATGGTGGCCCTTTTCAGGTTCTGGAGGCAGTAGGCAACATCTTCTGCAATGCCCTTGGTGTTCTTGCTGGTGAGGATAACAAGCGGTTTGGTGACTCCGTATCTGTCCCCCAGCAGTGACTGCATAGAAAGCACCTTAGTGGTGGTGTTTGAGGGACGGTCATAAATGCTGTCAATGTGAATTTGAGGCTCAGCTTCGGTGAAGTAAGACACAATATAAGGGATTCCTGAGATGTCCCCACTGCTAGTATAGCGCAAGTCAAAGATCAGAGCTGAAGTAGGCAGAATTTTATTCCAGACAAGGTCTAAAAGCAAAGGGCCAACCTTCTCCGCGACCTCCTCACCAAGGATGTGGTCAATCCTTAGATAGCCAATGTTGCCTTCCAGGATGTCGAGCTTGATGGAGGTCTGGAGGACGGCGATGAGCTGCTCAGGGGGCAGGGGAGGCATCTTCGGAGGAACCACAGGAACATAGTTTGGCTCATAGGAGACCTTCAGGCGTGAATCACTGACTGTGCCCTGGACTCCAGCACTGAGGACGTTAGCCAAGGATTCGGCATCTGGGATGTTGAGAACCTCTGTGTTGCTGCTGGCAGCTTCAATTGCCTCCTTCATCCCTGTCAGCTTCTCTGGTGAACAGTAATTGTCCATGACAATTTTTGCCATATCTACAATGAGGCTTGGGGAAAACTCAGCATGAATAAAGAAAACATTTCCAAAAACTAGCAGAGATACCACTAGCAAGAGAGACTTGGCCATTTTTGCCAGTTTAGTCAGAAAAAAGTGAGTACTGCGAAGTAGAAGTTGTTGAGCTGAACCTCCTTCTCCAAAGAGGTTCTTTGTCAAATGGCACTGTTTTGGCTGCAAGGTTTCTGTTAGCACACGCATAAGAGGATTTAGTCCACAATAAACCTCTAATCGTATTATCCTAAGTGCTTCTGTAAGGCAACAACAACCAAGCCAAGTGGGTGTAGTAACAAGAAGGTGTTGCCAAAGATACCGGTCCTAAATTTACACAAGGTATTCTGAACACCTATTTAAAGCTACCTGTGTCAAATAAGTCAGTTTTGTAACTGACAAATATCAGGAAAGGGATTAAAGGTGGTGAAAATATTCAGTCTACCTGGATGAACCCCTTATTTGCAAAGACCCTTGATGTTAGTATGTAGATGGCAGCAACAGGTGTGCTAAGTCAATTTCATACCAGTTCTGAAGATGAAAACAGAAGAAAACAATGAAATAACTCATTTTCCATCAAAAGATGCTTATGTGTGCCACACTGAGTGATTTTTGTATGGTAAAGGAGGAATAATACTATAAAAGAAACCAGAATCACTAAATTCTTTATTGTTTCATGAATGGTACATGCTTAATAGCAGCAGTTGAGCTAAGTTATGAAGAGAACAGGGAGGCATGTTCAGGTTTGTTTGGTACTTGCTCCCTCTGCTGGTAAGTTCTGTGGCTAACAAACAGAGAAGCCTAAACATTATAACTGAACAAAAGGACAAAGAAAATAAGTAAATATTGGCTCAGACAATATCAGGGATGGCACATGACAGGACCAACAGGATATTAACCATGTAATACATTCCATTTACACACGATCAAAGGAAAATAAAGCGGAAAATAGCAAATCAAGAGCAAAAAAACTAAATTTAATTTGACTAAAATGTGCAGACAAAGGGGTTATAAATTTTAAAGTGCAATGTAATTTACTGTATGAAACCTTTTTGGTGCATTGTTATTAATTAGTAGCTGTTTTATTCACAAAACTTAGTGTACATATGGAAATATCAATAATAATAAAGCCAGTAGTGGGGAAATATATTTACGGCTATCATCTACAGATAATATCTTCCCTTCTTGAATAATATGCATTTAAACCATTTAGACTGTAGTCTTTACCGTAGTCCAAAACAGCTAAATTCAAAAATTTTGAGCAGTAATTTGAACATGGACAGATCAGTGCAGCCTCCAGCTCCAAGAAGAGAAGGCAAAAAAGGAGAATGCTCTGTCACCACAAGTCCTGTGCCTTTTCCTGAGTGGTGTAGACAGGAGTTTGGCATCAGAGCAGCGGAGGCTGTGGGAAGGAGTGTGATGACGTAGCAAGTCGGTGATGAATGAGGGAGTCTGATTATAGGAGAACGTTGTGAGTGAGGAGAGAGACTGAAATGAATCTGTTGTGGGACAGTAAGCCAGAGAAGCTTCTGAAAGGTAGGAGTGATGTGGTCATGGGAGTGGGAGTGGGTGAACAGGCAAACAGCAGTTCTGCATGAACTGGAGTTTATTTAGGAGTTTGGATGATATACCATAAAGAACAGACTTCCAGTAGCCGATTCTGGATGTGGTGACGGCAGCACAGAAGGAAAGTGATGGCCGGAACTAGTGGAAAAACAGTTGTTAAATAAAATATACACTGACAAAAGCTGATTACAAGGCCACACATGCCACAAACTTGGACACTGATGTGCTGCCTAAACACAAAACAAATACATCTTTTTTAAAGGACATTAGAATACAACATTAGTTCCCTTGCTCTCTCTTCAACAGCCTTGCTGCTATGATTCTCTGGGCTACAGGGAGAGCATCATTTGCCTGAGCAATAACATGAGGCTCAACCCCTGAAAAGCTCCATACTTTCCCCGTGATGGCACTCAGAACAACCTGGTTAGGGATAGAAGCATACAGGACACTGTCCCCGATCTGATAGGTTCCACTCGATAAAGACCCTCCAATTGTTGGCTCTCCAACAACTGTGGCCCGGTTCAAGTCCTTCATAGCACGAGTGAACACTTCAGCTGCTGACCCGGTCATATGACTAGTGAGGATGAAGAGATCCTTGGAGGATCCGTATCTTTGACCTCTGACATTAGGCAATGTCATGACTTCTGTCATTGTGGCTGTTGTGCGGTCAAAAACGGTGTAAAGGTGCATCAAAGGTTCCGCGTCAAAGAAATATGTGCACAAGAGGGGAATAGCTGTTGAATAACCACCACTATTGTACCTCATATCGATTATGAGGGCATCAGTGTTTACTATCTTACTCCACACGAATTTCAGGAGTTGAGGCCCGATGGCTCTGACCACTTCTATGTCTGCCATCATGTCAAACCTTAAATAGCCAACATTACCTGGCAAAAGCTCAATTTTAAACAGAGCATCGATTATATATCCCACTTCTTCTGCTGTAGGGATCTTTGGGACCTCATGAAGTGACTCAGGCTCAACATCGCAATGGAAGACATGGAGGCGGTGATCACCTGAGGTCTCCTGGAGATCTGCTGTCAACTGAGACGCCAAAGATTCAAAGTCAACCACTGACCGGTAAAATCCGTCAGCCCATTTACTTAACAGCACCTTGCTAGTCTGTAGTGCCACTTCATGGACTGCATAGTGTTTTTCTAACAGTTCCCCAGCATCTTCTATAAGGGACCGGAGTCCTCTGTGAAACTCCGCAATCTCATGAACATGGTCCACAGCTTCCTCAGCCAGCACGATGGCCTCAGGGACCACACCACCTCCCAGCCAGAATTCCCCATTGTTGTCTATAAAGTTTATGAAAGGGACAGTGATGGCGATATCTGTCCCGTCTATTTGAAAGGTCTTTGAGTGCATCAGGGTACCAGATGTGATTTCCCCGATGACTGTGCCACGATGTAAGGATTGCATCAGGTAAGCAAACTCTTCACCGACACTTGCCGTGTAGTAGCTGGTTAACACATAAACCTCACGCTTGGAGCCGTATGTCGGGCCTGTAATTTTGGGCAGAGAGTCATGTTCTGTTGTTATGTTCTGAATTCGGTCATATAGTGTGAAAAAGTGATGCTTCTGGGAAGTGTCCTGCAGATAAGACAATATCAGGGCTAGAGATGTAGAGGATCCGCCAGTGTTATGGCGTAGATCAATAATCAAGTTATCAGTATCTTTGAGGGGTTCCCATACCTTTTTAGCCATGAGCTCTTCTAATTTAGCCTCTGCAGATGATTCGACAAACTTGTCAAAGCGAAGATAACCAGTGTTGTCAGGCAGAATTTCCACTTTGAACACTTTATTAATGTAGTCTTGTAATAATCCAGGATCATCTGGAACTTTATAAAGCTCAGGGTCCTCCTCTACGATGGCGGCATTGTCTTGCATGAATCTGATGATCAGTCTTGGATCTTCAGACACAATCTGGAGGTCCTGGTTGAGTCGGACTGCAAGGTCCTCTTCAGATACAACAGAGAATAAATCTGTAGATTGCAGACGTTGAAGAAGAGCTGGAACTCTGTCAGTGAAAGCATACAATCTCTCAATTGTGTTTGAGATACTGTGCATAACCTTTGGAATGGCACTCCTTATAGCTAGAAGAGATTTGGCTTTCGCAATAGCTTCCTTGGCAACAGTATTGACAGTTGGGGAAACACCACTGACCTCCCAGCTTTGGCCTGTGATTGGACTGACTGATCTCGCTACAGGAACTATTATATAGAACTCTGATTTAGCAATCCTAATCTTCTGGACTTTTACTGATCCACCAGCGGACCTTTCTCCAACTGTGATGGCCCTCTTTAGGTTTTTTAGTGTATATGCTACGGCCTCAGCAGCCCCCATGGTGCGCTTACTGGTCAAAATAATCACATCCTTCTTCTTTCCATACCTGTCTCCCATTATTGATGGCATAGTCCACAGCTCCCTGGTTTTATTCGAGGGCCTGTCGTACACAGTGTCAATATGAATGAGTGGCTCAGGATCTGAGAAAAAGGAGATTATAAAAGGAACTCCAGACAGCTCTCCAGCTGTGCTGTACCTCAGGTCAAAGATTAGTGAGGATGTGTGAGCAACTTTATCCCAGATGTTGTCCCGCAGCAGAGAGCCAAGCTTGGCTGCTGTCTCCTCCCCAATGATCCGATCAATCCGCAGATAACCAACATTGTTTTCTAGAATATCCATCTTGAAAGAGTTTCTCACCAGCCGAATCAGTTGGTCTTTTGGGAGAGATGGCAGCATTGGTGGCATCACTGGGACAAAATTTGGCTCGTATGTGACAGTCAACCGTGGATCATTCAGTGCTCCTTGGACTCCCACTGTGAGCACAGATGCCAGGGTCTTCTTGTCTGAAATCTGCAGGATTTCTCCACTGTTGATGGCTTGTTGGATGGCCTCCTGCATCCCAACCAGGTTCTCAGGGAAGCAGTAGTTTTCCAGAAGAATCTTGGCCATTTCTAATACCAGAGCTGGCTGAAATGATGCATTAGCAGACAGAGTACAGAGGAGGAGCATCAAAAGCAGTGATGCTGATGGTGTGTGTTGCGTCATCATTAGTGTCTTCATCAGCACTGATGGGAACAGAACCGCTCCGTCTTCTCTTTCACTGGTCTGTGTTCGTTCTTTTGTCTGTGTCCAGAGATGGCGGTCTTCGTGGGAGGGAACATGTCATTGTCATAGATTTTTTGGACAGCAATATCAACATAAGAGGCTTTTGTCCCCAATAAACCTTTAATCGCATTATGTGTGGTGCTTCAGCCTGTGCACAATAGCAGACAGAATAGAAATTGGTAAATGGGAGATGCAGTTTCTTTTCAGTTTCAGTTTTGCACAACGCCTCTTTGGGCTCTTGTACCTTTATTTGTATATGTCAGCTGCTTTATTGTAATTAAGACAGCTCAGTGTTACAGTTCCAGTGTAGCTTTATGTGGGCTTGAATTCCAGCCTGCATCAGTTCAAATTCCTCATTTCTTATAATACACAATCTCAATTTTTCTTTCAAAACTTTGGGGTGGACAGGTAAGAAATCAGAGTGGACCGATTGGTGTGAAACTCTCACACTCCTCCCTCCCTCTCACTCTCTCCCTTGTGTGTTATGGAAGCTTATGCTGGTGTATTTTGGTGCTGTTGGTGGCTTTAGAGGTCATGTCTGGGTCGCTCCACTGGTGACATGATTACACAGTTTGTGGACACGTGGCAAAGCCTTCTTAAAACACATGCAGGATCAGAATTGAGTAAAAAAAAAAAAGCAGTACATGAACACAATGTATATGGCAACAAAAGCTTGAATGGAAAATTCCTATGTGGACAGAATGGTGAAGTAGTTGCGTAGCTGCTTGTGTCTTTCTTTAAATTGCAATTTTAATTGTTGCAGGTAAACTGCCTTTGTGAATAATATATAGCTACAAATGCAAAATTGACAAGTGTCCATCCCTTTCTTTCATACTCTGTATTTGAGGGGTTAGATCTGATTTCTGTGTAGACCTTGAACTTGACATCAAAACAGACTTTAACGCAGGACCCAGTAAAACCCTGATCCAGACCATTTTGCAGCTCAGAGCTAATGCAGCCAGACGTCACCTCCTTTTCAAATGCTAGACGGTGTTCAGCTAATCTTCGCGTCTTAACTTTTACATAATACAATCCTCTCTCCGCCAGTTCCCAGGGTGTTAAAAAAGACCTTTAACACAATTAACTCTGTCATATTTTGTCCTCCTTGTGTTCCAAACATTAGAACAGACAACATTAGAATTATTAACAACTTATAAAATCCTTGACGTGGCAACATGCTTAAATCAGCAATACATTGTAAGTGTAGAATTTAAGTTGAGCAAATCATTTTTTAAAACATGCCTGATGGGAGAGTCAAAGAGCAGCGATGCAGTGATCTGTCCAAAATCACAGACAGTGTGTTAATGAATGAAGAAGTTTCAGTTTTGCCTCCCACAGCTGTTTTCATCAACATTTCAAAATCATAAATAAAAACAAGACAACTGCAACAGACATTTAAACCAGCTGTTGTCACAAACTATGGCAATCTTTTTCTCGGCTCTGAACGGACACTAAAATGTGATCCCTGGCCTCCACATTGCTGCTATTTTGAGACAAGAGCAATTTAGTGCTACCATGCAGGATGTGCTTGCACAAACTTGTCCCCTCACTGGTCTTGACACGGAGGGTTCAGCTGAGATAAGGCTGTGTCACTGACTTCAAATATTTACATAGCTGACATTGTGCATTAATGTATGATGGAAAACTGAGTGTGTGTGTGTGTGTGTGTGTGTGTGTGTGTGTGTGTGTGTGTGTGTGTGTGTGTGTGTGTGTGTGTGTGTGTGTGTGTGTGTGTGAACAGGCTGGAATCATTTAATTATAATATTAATTTAAAAAGTTTTTTCTTACCTTAATGTGCTATTGGCCACTGAGCCATGTGACCACCATAAGATTTAATTTATTTATTAATTTAATGTAAAATTTGATTTGCTGTTTGATCTTCTAATGGTGTTCGCAATAAAAAGAAACACACACACAGGCATTTTATGGACCATTACACTGTACAATGGTCCAAAAAATCCAAATCAGAATTATACAATGTGAAAAGCTGCATCAGAATAATAGCTGTAATCAGGCAAATTAAGTGTGCATGAATCATGGATGTGCACACTATTTAAAACAAATCGTAATGCAGCAGAGAAGCTCCAAAAGTAATATTCTTATGATAAAACAGTCATTTTACATTCTCAGTCTCACCTAAACTGGAATCTTTCAACAAACAGGACAAAACATGGCTAATACAGGCACGAGAATCTGAACGTTACACTAAAACAAATACTTGACAGACCAACTGTAACAGAATATAGTCTGCCTTAGAACAATACAATCCTTCCTTACCACAGACTGTATAAAGTTGAACATGTCACCATCTTTTGCCACTGTACAAAAGTGGAACCAAAATACATGTTCAGGCATTGTAAAGTGAAAAGAAAAGCATCTATTCTCAGGTGTGAGTACTCCATCCATCCCTCACTGCCTGAAATCCTGTCAACTTTAACATGACTGCAATCACTACAGAAATATACACAATATAGGAGACTGCACAAAAAACACGTACAGGATTGTAAGAGAGGAGAATGTGAATTTCAATCACATACAAATACACAGTCATCCGTCAAAGTCATTCTGTCTGTCATGTATTACATCTTTTCCATTTCACTACAGACCTTTAACTCCCACCTGCCCTGTTGTCCCCCTTGTAGATCACCTGATCTTTCCTGCCTCCTCACTCACCTGCCTGGTTACCAACTTTTCTTTGCCAAATTGTCTCAATGCCTGTATCTTGAGTCTTAATATGCAAAAAAAAGTTATCAAATGCAGTAAATGTATCATAAGTGATTCAACTTTAAACTTTAAAGAACTTATTTTAGGGTTGAAAGAAAATGTAGACACACAGCACAGTAAAAACCTGTGCACAGAGGAAAACACATTTTATTGTACATACTTGTACATTTTGTCCCATTATTGTGTGGATGATTGTTGTCAAAAGGAACATGAAGACAGATACAGACTTATCTCTGTAGGAGTTTACTACCACCGTCCTGTATAGCTTATATAGAGACAATTTATTTCATGGTAGATGCAACATCAGCAATGTAGTACGCATGTATAAGCAGTTCAAGTTTGTATGGCGGAAATTTACAGAGTATTTCTCAATAAATGCCAATATAAACAAAGTACACTTACAATAGTAATATACAGATTTACACGAGCATTGTATTAACAGATGAGCAGTGACTGAATGTTATTTATGTGTTTACAAAAATAAAATGTCTTGGCAGTTGTTGTAATAGTAATTAAAAATATCCATTAGCCAAAACCATTTATGGACTTTTAAAAATGTCTTTTTTTTTCACGTTACTTTTTACATACACTTGTTCTGTTTTTTTTTACATTATGTACTACATCAAAATAGAAATACATTTTTATTAGTCTTAAAGTTGAAACATATTAATCCAAGACACCTAAAGGGCAAACTTTTTATATACAAATGAGAAGAATTAAATATAAATGTGTCTGTTTCCTTTAGTTTTCTGCAAAAAAACAGAAACATTTTAACAAGGCTACAGGTGTGTTAGTTTGGCTCTCAAACCATCCAACTTAAAGTGCAACCCAAAATTATTATCATCCCTAAATATGACTTTACAATGATATATGTGATTGAAATTTGGCCATCGTCATCGTGGGTGGATTTCACTGAGAACTCGAGGACATTACATGCAACGATGCGGTTGTAAATTATCAGATCACAAGGTAGCCCAACCCTAAAACCTACTCTGCTCTATTGTCCATTTTATTCTAAATGGGACCATAATTTGCTAAATGAACATCATGCTTTATTGAAGGAGACTTGAAACTACTTATTGTGACTGTAAACTCATTTGGAAAATCTTTGCTGAGGCCACAGATGAAGTAAGAAATACAGAGATTTTCTTGTAGAATTCTAAACAATCTGACTTCTTTTTGGAACCAGATAGTCGCCCCCTGCTGGCTGGTAGAAATAATGCAGGTTTAAGGCACTGCTACATTGGCTTCAATTTCAGACTCTTTTTTATTCAATCTATTAGTAGTAGCAAATCTGCTATGAGTGGGGATTTTGCGTAGTGTGGCACTGCTACTTTTTCTTTTTGGCCAATAAACTGTCATGGAAATCTGATGCTATTACTATTATTGGATACGATTACTTGACAGTGTTCCCTGCACTTATTGGAAGTGAAAACTAGCAAACTTATTAGTTTGTTTGTTAGCTACATCCACGCTAAGCCTGCTAAATTTGGAAACGGCATTCGATGCTACGTGTCTTCTGGTTGTATTAAGGAAAACGATGAAACACCTAGAAAAAAAGTTGTTTTCTGTTTTAAAAAATTGGTTGATACTTATTGACATTTTTAAAAAATACACTCAGATCACTGAATGAGCATTAGGTCATCATTTGATTGGGGCTTATGAATGTTAAGTATAGCAGATGGAGGTATTGTATAATATTTAAAACAGACATACAGAGCAGAGTTTAAATTTTTACATTAAATCATTTCCATGGTTCTTCTTGGGTCAGTAGAGGCTAGGAGGTTGTATGTGACCCATCACCTGTGAACATTGGATTAAACTGAATGAAATTCAAATTTAGCATATATAAGGCCCAAAGAATTCACAATAACAATTCAACAGGAACAAAATCTCCAAATTCCTCTTCAGCTTTGTTTATTGTGTTTAGTCTCTTGTTTGGCAAATGAATTACACTGAAAATAGGAATGTAAGAGGGAGTGGAGAGAGTCTATAACCACAACTGTACTGTATGTTGTTCCTGTGTTGGATTGCCTACAAGATAGTAACCGATGCTTGATTATTTACATTATCGTTCAGTGAATTAGCATTATATCAGTATTTCATTAAATATCATGGTTATTGCCAGTGCTGGTATACCCCAACGCCTCTGTTTAGATTGTATGTTCACCTCTGCTACCAGCAGGACAAACCAGCCCTCTCTGACTACCTGCAGCCACATTCCGCCACCTTCATCTCTTCATACAGGTATCTGATGGTGAGTCGTCCATTCTCCTGATACATGACTGTGATTGGGTCCAGCTTTATGGGGACGCAGCATGCCATGTTGGCCTTTCTGGGGTCCTTGATGTTCATCAGTGTCTGGATGAGGGCATGCTTCGATGGGGTTGATTCATCCGTCAGCGGGTGGTAACACATTCCTCGACACTCAAAGGCGTCGTATTCTGGCGGCGCCACGATCCAGCTGTCCCAGCCGATGTCTTTAAAGTTGACCTTGAGCGAGGTTTTCCGGCAGTATTCCCTCTCTGCCTTTCTTTTCTTTCTCCGTGGGTGCTGAGCCTCCGGGATCTCGTTTGCAAGTTGATTTCCTCTGCTCCAGTCGGCGCCCGAGTGTAGGATGGTGTCTTCTTCGTGAAGGATCATCTCTCTTAGCTCTTTCTTCGCCTCCCTCCTCCTGCTCCCGAGGTCATCTGAGAAGACTATTAAAGCCGCCGAGGTATTATCTCCAACAGACACACTCATATTTAAACAGCTGGTTCCTTCCTCTCCACTATCAGGAGCTCCGCAGTGCTTCTTATCCACCACTATGTCAAAAACTGTTGCTGCACGTCCCGACCTGATCCACCTCTGAATCGCTGTCGTCACGTCAAATGTCTCCCATGTGCTCTGCAAGCCTGTCACCACTTTGCCAACAAGTAGCTGGGATGTGAAGTTGTTGTAATCAGCTTCGTAGACTTTGACGATGGCCTTGAAACCGTGGGAGGTGACCTTCGACCTGGCATCCGGGAAGAAGAGGAGCTGTAGCTCAGCAGTGGTGATCTTTTCATGGCTGGGAATGCTGACGTTGAACTGCAGCCTGTGTTTGGTCTTCATGCCATCTGTCACAGAGAGAGTGATATCTGTAGGAAGTATGAGAAGAGGTCAGATTACTAATCTGGAACACTAGCTAAGGTTTCCACACTGGTGGTGTGACATGGTGTGTGTATGGATTTGGCCAAAACTCTAAAGAAGAAATTTGAGTTTTATTGAAGTTTCTGCTACGATAATGCCCCCAACATTACTCTTACCCAGGGGATGTGGTTCCAAGATGTGTTCAATATCTGTGTAGGCAGATACTAAAAATAGCTCAAGTTCCAAAGGCCACACAGGCAGCCAACCAACTAGGGGTTTCTTTTCTCTTTCATCACTTGTAAGTAGCAATTAGGCTATCATGCGACAATAAATTACTGCATTGTCAATGAAAGAAGTGCTCTGGGGTAGTTTGTGCAGCGGTTCCCAGCCTGGATCTGAATGCCCAGCATCTGTAAAGTGATCAACAGGAAGGGAACCCACAGGAACATAACTCTGCCACGCAAAATTGCTTGACAATTTTATATCTTCAGCCCTGCGAGAAAAAGATCACTTTTGATCCAAAATGAGGGGTTGCCAGGAGACATTGCTTCTTCTTTTTTAAGAGGTTGGAAACGGTATGAGTTAGGAAACCTTTGGTTGGTTTAGAGGTTTAAAAAAATGGTAAATTCGCAACAACCCTAATTGAGCATTCTGATTGAATAAAGATGCCAAGAAAATGCTGATGCTGATTTTCCAAGGAAAAGGGCAGTCGGCTGTTATTTACTGACTGACCATGTTTCAGTCCCACTTGGATCTTCGTCAGGTCAGAATTTTATTACTAGTAAAACTCCCAGTACTGACTTTCCAGCCATTTCTTTGCAGTTGGCATGAAGCAAAACCTCTACCACATCAAGTACAGATAACAAACAACTATATAGATGAGATAAAGTGAAGTTCCTTTCGACACGTATTGGGTTACCTTTCTGAAGGGATCATCGGTCTTTTTGGCACTTGGATAGTTATCTACCACATCAAGTACAGATAACAAACAACTATATAGATGAGATAAAGTGAAGTTCCTTTCGGCACTTATTGGGTTCCAAATGACTGAAGGGATCATCAAGGTAATTTTGCCCACTTGGATAGGTATCTTTAGTACCTTAAAATATCTTCCTTCCATCAGCAACACAGATTATTTCATAATGTAATTCTCTCAGTTAAAAGTGTTTCTGTACCTTGGACAGTGAAGCTTCGTATGACATCAGACTGAGGTACTGCCAAGCTGTCCGAGGCGTACTTGTTGTACAACTCCATCATGAACTGAGGGGGGAAGATCTTGCTGTGCTCCTGAGGAACATCTGACAGGTTGAGTTGCCTCAGAAAACCCTCCTTCATGGTTCCCAGGAGGTTCTCCATCCTTGAATCCGCATCGTCCTCCTCCAGAAAGTCCTCTGTCAGCTGAGAGTAGATTTCCTCCAGGTCCTCGCCTTGGATGTCATTAGTGAGAGGCTTACAGGTGCAGGAGCCGGTCGAGACCACCAAACTCAAACACACCCGGAACAGGAAGGTTCTGGAGATCTGCATTTTGTTAAAGTTCTTTTCTAAGCCACTGAGCTGGCAAAAACTTTACCTTCTTCCCTGTTTGAAAGCAGACTTTTGCGGTGGCACAGTTTGAAAATGGAGATCCCCAGTGTTGGGATCACAGTCCTGGTGTCCGCTCCCATGCTCCCAGAGTAAACAGGGGGACTTGTGTCAACCAAAATAGTAGCTTGGCCATGCTTATCACTGCCGTTTATGCCTTCTTTAAAGCTTTGTTATCATTAGAGGGCTGGCTGCTAATGAAGACACTGTAAACACTTGATGGGGGTAATGAGGGAGGCGCTGGAAGCTGAGGTTACTAACAAGCAGACATTTCTATAAAATTCCTTTTCCCAGCTTGAGGGTGAAACTGTGGCCTCATATCGAAACCAGGCAAAAAAGACATGGGCTTGTTGAAATATCAACATGCAGATGAAGCTGCAAGGTTTGTTAGAGAGGTTTTCGAAATCTAGGATCTCTGGTAACACTGGCATTGAAGCGGGCGTTGTTTAGTACAGTATGGGGGGTTTCGGAGAAGCAAATGCTGCAGAAATTAACAACAAATGGCTATGATGTGGATATGAGTGGTTGCTACTGTGGCAGACACTAAAAAATTTAGATGTTCTGTATTTTGAATGTGTAGTAGTAGAAGGATGCAAACAATCCTACCTACCTAAATACCATCATTAATGTAAAGTAGTTTTCAAGCAAAGTGAAAGCTTCTTGTTTACTTTAGAAACAACCGGATGCAGAGTGTTCCTAAGAACAACTCATGGGAAAATGGTTTTGAACTGGTGTAGGTTTGATTCTCTAAAATCTGAGAACATGTTATGTCACACCACTGGAAGGTGAAACAAAGATGTGATGGTCCAAGATGGATGGTTAGATAACAGGACTCAACCGTGTGCTCCTGTTTGAACCACAACCACAGTGTTTTGGGGGCGTTGGCCTGAGCACTGCCTATCTTGGAATTTCTGTCTTTAACTCATGCAGTCACTCAGTGCTTGGCTCATTCTGGGTTTCATTAAAAAAATGCTTTCATTGTGGCCCTTTCATGCTTTTAAACATTCATCTCTACCAAGTCTGTCAGTGATGAAAGGCGACGACAAAATGCACTGGCATTGATACAGCAAATAATGTTGGCGTGAAGGAGGAAAACAAACGCAGAAGGAAGGGAAACTGTGGTCATCTGATTACTGGGATGAGAAATGTGCGGCAAAGCCATTTAATTACATTAGGTTTTGGCCATCTATGCATCTGATTAGCAATGCTAGCATTGAGCCAGTATTTTTGTTTTCAAGTCAAGATATAAAGGCATAACCAAGTGTTCCATATTTAGTCTTTTTTATCAGGCTCCAAAACACTTTGAAACAATATTCAAAACCTTGGAACATATAATGTCTCCCATTAGCTAGTATATAGTTAGCTCTTCAAAGTGGCATAATTATTTGAGGTTACTAAAGAACAAAGTTTACACTTAATATAGACATATTATCACTCTATAAAGTTGATTTGACATGCTGGCAAATGCTTTTTGCTTTTTTCATTCAGCAAATATTTTGCAGCTATTTTGTCCCACTATGTTCACTGGCTAGTCACTAGTTTTTGTTTCTTTGATAATAGTGGAAATAGTGAGAATTGGGTTTATTATAGTTTTTTTCACATAGAAGCAGCTGCGAATGGCAACAAGCTTGACGAGAGCACCAAGAGTGGGTCAAGACATTAAAGGTGTGAGCAAAATATTTAGCAAAAAGTTGCCAAAATGCTCCATAGAGATGAATAGAACTGCAATAGTTAGTGAAGATTCTCTGTAGGTTTGTCACTACAAGTGACTCATGTCATATCATAATCACCTCATCCATTGTTGATATTAAAGTACTGACAGCTTGAAGTTTTACATTACATAAAGAACTAAAAAACTGCACGTGTAAAAAAAAAAAAAAAAGTTGAAATCAAAGGTTAATCAGACCTGAATTTGAAATTGAGAAGCTTTGTTCAGAAACAAAACACTATCATGGTCCAAAATCTGTTGTTTAATTAAAAACAATTCAAGAAAATCTTAATACATCAATAAACCAAGATATTAGCCTAGCTTTAAATAAAATATATGCAATCTAATGTAACATATTCTAATGTATATGTCTGAAATACAGTAATTTATGGTAAGATATTACTTAAATGCACATATATGCTTAAATGTACATATGCTGTTGCACTTTTTATAAAACCTATGTCAACCAGTATTATTGACTGTATGTACAATTCAGTTTATTTCCATACCAAGCTTACATTATATGTGTGATCTGTTAAAAACACATCATATTACTATTTAATTACACTACAGCCAAATGCTTATTAATAGCGAAAACACAGATATCGGTTTTTAGTTACTATGGAAATCTACTGTCATTACTGTACATATTTTAAACTGTACATGTCATTTCAGATCAACAATATTGCATATGTAACAACATTGTAATAATGTGTATTAAAAGAAATGACTGAATAGCCACAGGAGGTACAGTAAAATGTTTAAAGTCCCTTCAACATTCACAAAATGCACAGCAGGTGGCAGCAGCGCACTGCTTTTACCCTGTGATGTAGCAGAGAGGAGCTACACAACGCTTCTGATGCTTCAGCATTCACCATACGACAAAATACACTTATATACAGGATATGAACAAATTACTGTTGAAATATAGCTTAAGGGAGATATGACTTCTCATGCATGATAAACAGTTCAGTGTGTCACTCAGAGAGCCACACCACTTATACGTACCACTTGGTCTGCATTAGTAACTACAGTATTTACATGGCAATTGTTGGTTAAGTTGGCATTAAGTAAACATGTTTACTATGCAGCCTCTGGGTCCGAAATTCTCCTTCAGTGTGCAGTTTATCAGTTTGATCAAAGTCCAGTTCTTAAAATCAAGGATTAAGACAAGCAGCAGACACCTTACAGAGATTTCAGAGGCTGTTGAAACCCAGATCATCTGCAACTGAGCTCATCAAACTTGATCCTAAAAGGTCAGTACAGGATCCTGGAATATGAGCCGATTCCAGAGCCAGATCCAGCTTGAGTCCAAGCTAACACCAGGGCAAATTAAGTCCTTTTCAAAATCCAAAAAAAGAAGCAAAAATCACTTTATGAATTGTTCTGAATGTTAAAAAAGACCATAAAGGCCCATTAAGGATCGATAAAAACTACCTGCAGGAGGTCTGGACTAAACCTCTCGACATCCAGCAAATCAACACAGGGAATTATAAACACAGGTTTCTTTAAGGGCACTTCCTTAAGGACTGGAGAAACTAAATCAAAGTGGACCAAGTAACAATAAACATTTATAAAAATTGTTAGAAAAGTAGGAAAACCTTAAGGCAAAGTCCGGTAAGGGTAGAGTCCAGACAAGTCCAAGAATTCAGAATAACCTTCTTCAGCTTTTCTCAGATGTCCTCAAAGTGTATTTCACAGCTGTTCATCTGACATTGTTCTTCCTGCTACATGCTGAGCCTACATTTACGTCTTCCTCACTGTCTCCCATCTTTGTTGGTCACAGTTTCCAGTGGTCCGGTCAGCTCCGGCCCTACCGGCAGGAGCACGTATCCACAGACATGCCGGGGTAAACCTTCAGCACCATGTTCCTGTCTGGGTCGAGGAAAAGAACGGTGAGGGGGCTCATCTTGTCTGGAACGCAGCACGGTTCAGGGACTCCGGGGACGATACCCACAGCTCTGACGATGCTCTGGATGGTGGCGTGATTGGAGGGACGCGACACCTGAGGAAGCAACGGGCGGAGGAAAGGGAATTATTATAAGATTAAATGAAGGAGAACTGTTTAACTCATGAAATAAAGACAAATCTCTGCCATCCCTACTTTTTAGGGTTTTCAAAGCAGTCTGTGGTTGTACATCTGAATTAGATTTGTGAAATTACGGACCATCCTATAAGGCACTTCTTTGCCTCTTTGCATTTTAGTGAATGACAGATTACCTTAAAAAGATACAAAGATATGCAAATATTTCTCATTTTAAAGGTATAACTGCTGGACCCAAGGTGTCTTTTGCTTCTCTTACATCACACGTGTATACTTTACATTATGTATTATGATTGGCTTTCACACTAATTCTAATGTCATGAAGTGATGCCCGTACATGCTTGTTTTAAACTCTGATTAGAAGTAGACACAAAGAAACTTTCCCCCCCACAGCAGATCATTGTAAAACAACCTTCTAGTGACTGAATATGGGAATAAAAGGTAAAGTTAACTGTTTCTGTGGCTCACTTTAGGTATGGGGAATCCACAGGTCCCGGCGCAGTAATAGGCATCGAAAGACTTTGGTGCCAGCACCCACTCGCTCCAGCCAATGTCAGCAAAGTCCACCCTGAGGTAGCGCCGGGAACAAACCCTAGGCTCGCTCCACTGTCTCCTCCTGGCCTTCTTCATTGTCCTCTCATCAAAGCTCAGCACTTGCGGCTTGCTCAGGCCCTCGCTGTTCATCTGGCCCTGCTTCCTTCCTGGTTTGACCGCTGCTTTGGCTTTAGCTGGGAAATATGTGTTCTGCCACAGCTCGTGGTTCTTCAAGGTGTTAAACTGGACCTCTGGGATGTCGTTGGTTTGGATCTGGAGATGAAGCTCCCTCCGGATCCTTGAGGCTGAGGTTGAGGCAGACATGTCCTCCCCTATGGGAAAAGGCCCATATCTCTGAAGTGACATGGCCACGCTGTTAGGTTCATCAATCGCCTGATCATCAGCGTAAACCAAAATATACGGCAGGTTGGCTGGAGAGAGGCGCTCTTGGCTGTGAGGACTCCTCGGCTGGATCCGAGCTGCCCCAAACCCTGTATCAAACTCCACCGTGACCACAAGCTCTTTGACATCCCTGGCATGTTTCACCACCGCAGTTACATCCCTTGTTTGCCAAGAGCCTTTCTTGAAAGGAGCCAGAGTTATGTTTCCCAGCGGCACCGCAAAAGCCGCATTTGAGGATGATCCGTAGAAGAGCAGCTGCGAGGGGGGAGGATAGGGATGCTGGAGGCCGGCGGACGGGTGGCGAGGCCTTCGGAAACGCCACGGTCTCTGTTGGTGGCGGGGCCGCTTGTGGAGAAAATGAAAAGAGGCGAAGAGGATGAGCTCGGAGTTTTGGATGGAGGACAGGTTGAACTGGAACACTTCTTTGCCATGTGAGACTCCTAGAAGATTCGAAAAGGAATCAGAAGACAGATGAAAGGGTTGGCAAGGAAAGGTTCTTCAGGTTCAAACTTAAGGAAACCACATTTTTCATCCTGTCTTCAGTGCTTTTTCTAATTTGTTTAACAGCATTAAAAAGGATTCATACACAGCGGTGTGCTTTCTAGTTCAACCATACAGATATTTTGTTAAACAGATGCTGACGGCCTGAGGGAGCACCTCACTCTGAAATGAACAATAAAGAGGAGTGAAGAGATCATGTTGCAGCCTTGAACCTTTTCCTCTCTCTTCTTTTTTCCTCCTTTATCATCTCACTCCTGCACGTGTGACTGAAATGAATAACAGCATCCAATATATCATCTGCAAAATGTTTTTCAACACATCTGACTGACATAAGCAGCATGGAAAATATTAAGCGTGGCACGGTTAAGTGCTTGCCTCTTGCATGACCAAAAGCCTCATCTTAGATAGCTATACTCTTGAAGTCCAACCTTGTCTCCTGCACTTCCACCACAGCCTGAAAGACAAACACTGGGTCGGTCCAGTAGGTCTGTCGCAGGCATATGGAAGTGCTTATAGGGGAGAGAGCTCCTCTGAGGCTTTTTTGCAGTGCAGCCGGTGTCTGGGTGTGATAATAGGCTCTTGTCTAACACCTCGGCTGTTACAGCTACCGGGGAACTAACAGTGTTTGAGAGTTAAAGTTGCCCAGTTCAGTAAATCACAAGACTGTCGGAGCACAGGGGTGAAGACGTTTAGCCTAAAGGGAAGAAGGAGCAGCAGTGTGATTGACTAAACACCTGCACCCAGGATGTTTAGGATGAAGAAATGATTAGGATCAGCTCTTTTGTCAAGGTATTATTTTAGGCACATAAATTGAATGCGTGCTTTCTGTATTTTCAGGTTGATCTGTGCATGAAATGTGCAACAAAAACTTGAAACAGAACGATAAAAAGAGGCCTGAAGTAAGATAAAGACAAGAGACCAAGAAGTTCTTTTTACATTAAGTTTCAATTAAGGACAATTTTAAAATACTTACCAATAAATTCTGCCCATTTTGTTAGTTTTCAAATTGCCTCTGGAAATTAAAAAAATGATTTTTTTGATCCATTTTGTAATGATTACGACATAAAAGAGAACTCTCCTCATGGATATTAGTAAAGTAAGTGATTTGAGCAACACAGCAGCATGCTTCAAAAATAAGCATTTAAAGGAAACAAAACTATATTTATCTTTTAATGTTTATTTATTTCTCTTTAGAAAATCCCTTATCAATATTAACTGAACAATGCTACCTTCAGTCTGGGATTTTAATTCAACGGTGCAACTGTGAGACACAAAACTACCAAACTCCTTAGACTCAGACACGCTGGTTCTGTAACCCGGTCAGTGGAGGAAATAAAGGTCTTGCTCACTCACTCGGGACAGCTTTAAAGCTTCTCACGGTGTTTCCTTCCCTCTGGCTCTGCGGCTCTTTGCTGTACTTCTCGTACACTTTGAACATGTTGATGGAGACCATGTCCCGGTTGGCGCTTTCCTGCGTAAAGACGCGCTCCTCCCCAGCCGGTGGCACATCGGCACCTTGACGCACGGCTCCGTCAGGACCCTCAGACACGAGGTGACCCCAGCCGGACTCCAAGATCGCCAGTAAATGCAGGATGTGGAAAAGCCGGTACACCATGGCTGCTGATGTGGAGTGGGATTCCATTAAAAAAGAAACGTGGAGAATAAAAAAACAAAAACACAAACCAGTAAAAAAGAATCGAAGAAATGCTCGCTCTCTGTTTCTCCCTGCGTCTTGCCCACCCAGGCTTCGAACCGGTGTCCAGGTAATCCGTGTCAGACTCACACTCCACGGTTCACGGTCCACAGCTGTTTCTACAATGGGAGGAGACCCGGAGAGGACGCACGCATGAAGGGCTGCTGCTGGATGACAGATGGTGACGCCTCAGAGCGCACAGCCAACGAGAGCCTGCAGCCCATTAGGTGAACTCCTCATGAGCACTGACTGGCAGCAAACAGTCATAACTTTTACTGAAAATACATTTACAGTTACAGATAGATGCTGCATCATTCTGCTCCATCACTGAGAGTCAATGTGAAGGCGTCAGGTGAGGTTATATTTAATCCAGAGGGCATCAGAGCCAGAAATACAGTTCCTTTAAGTAGTTTCAAATCTGAAATGTGTACAATAATAAAGTGTAAAGTGTATTATTAACTTCTGTCTCCTAACTGTCTGCAAATCGTTTCTCCATGGTCAAGCAGGTTAACCTCTACTCTAGACAAATAATAGCATCCTACATGCTAAAAAAAAACAAGGCAGACTTACCAGGTTCTTTTGCTGAATTAGCCATTACTCATTTCCCTATGTGCAAATGTTCCAACAAAAAAGCTCCACCTGTCACTGTTTTGCAGGGACACCTTTGCTACATCCTGGTCTTAGAACTGCCTGAGATGACTGTGATTGGTTTAAAGAAATACAAATAAGCCAGAGTGTTTTTTCCTCCATAACAAAAAATATAATGAGGTAGAGTCAGACCATTCTCCAGCACAGACTCAGCTTTGGAAATAGGTCCCTTGCACATGGACAGCTGTGGAAACCACAGATGCATATTTGGAATGATACTACTTGATAGTTCATGTGGAGGACTCTGTTCCATGCATGACCAGCAGGTCAGGTCTACGTATTCCAAACATTTGTTGTGATGGCTGTAGCTCAGGTGGTAGACCTGAAGTTGTTCCTGATGGCTACAACAGCTTCCTCATTTTGTACTTTTCTTCAGAGGTCACCAGTATCTACATGCTTGTAGAAGCAGAATAGGGATTTCTGGCACAACTTAACCTGCTTCCAAAGTGTGCAGAGAAGGAAAAATGTCTGAACGGCTCGAAAGCCCAGGAATATTAGAGAACACTTCATTATGAAGAACAAATTTCTTGGACAGCATTTCAGCACATGCTGGTCAAACAGCGTTGGTCTGACTGTTGTTTTTTATACACCACAACTCGCTTGCCAAAGGTGTACGTTCACTTGTCAAAGTTGAACTCCATGCAAAAACACTTAAAGGTGGTGTGGTGAATTTGACTAAAAGTGTATTGCATCAGAATCCCGTACTCCCTCTTAACAACACTAAACACTGGAGACCGTATTGAAGGTTAGTCACACGCTAGCTGACTGCTCATCTAAATGACAAACATGTGTTTGGACAGAAACTTAACTGACTGACAAGCTGGAAGGGAATCCTGCCTCAAGGTGAAACATTGTCGTGGTTGTTGCTTGACAGCTTCATTTAGACCGGCCTTAACAGCCACCAGCAAAAAATCAACTTCTGATTTCTGCTGCAGCACAATGGTTTCCCTGTGGGAGACACGGCAGCAGGCGATGGCCACCACGGGTCAGACAGCCATTAAAATACCTCCTACTGGTCCAGAGGGGGATCACAAGGTGCTCTTTGACACTACTGTGTCCTACATCAGAGACAAAGGACTCTGCAGGGACTGATCCCCTTCACTATGTGTTTAAAGGTCGTGCTGCTTCAACGAAATAACCAGATAACATCAGTCTCCTCCCAGGGAGTAATCAAAAGCTGTTATCACTCAGCGTGGGGTTGTCTAATTGGGCGTAATGGGGCTAGACTAAACTAATATTGCTCTTGTGAGTTTTCTTTTGATGGTGTTGTGCTCGGTTTCAAAGTAAATCAGCGTGACAGTGAGGAGGATGAGCTATGTTACATCAAGATCCACTATTTTTCATCCTTGCAGGAAAGAACAAAAGCATTAATCACTTCATCTAACACTTAAAATGACCAAAGTTTTCCTGACAAGCAACATCATGTGATCATGGGAATAAAAACTCTTCTCTCTAAGCAGCAAAGGCGAAAGTAGCAACGACTGAATTACCAATCGGCCCTTTGGGATTTGGGGCCCTGAAAGTAGCTTGATGCTGTCATGGTGCCACAAAACTTCTGAAGGAGGAGGTCAGGGGAGATGAATGGGGGCACAAAGGCCACGACTCTGATACTGGAGAGCACAGAACACATCCAATCTATTACTAACAGCTGAACTTTGGTTTCTTTTTAAAATGACCGCAGTCTTTTCTTAACCTTTACCTGGTGATTTTAGTGGTCGAAAATTAATCAGTCCTGTTGGCAGAGCACAAATCACTCTTATGGTTCGTCTTGTATGGCAACGGCAAAATCCGGATTTTGTTATTTAGAAGTGAAGACTTAAACTTCTTTAATTGTCCTGCACTGAGAACATTGCCTACATGTATAAAGTGAAAAATTAAAGGAACAAACTAAGCGTCTTAGGAAGGTGTTGGGCCATCATGTGCCAACAGAACAGTTTCATTGCTCCTTGGCGTTGTTTTGTCAAGTCTGTGGAACATTCTTCCAAGAAATATTCCCTTATTTGGTGCTTTGATGGTGGTGGTGGAAAGCGCTATCTAACACGTCGTGCCAAAATCTCCCATTGGTGTTTAACTGGGTTGAGATCTTGTGACTGTAAAGACCACAGCATACGATTCATGTCATTTTAATAGAAGCATTTAGTGACCCCTCATGCCCTCTGGATGGGGACATTGTCATTCTGGAAGAGATCACTCCCATCAGGATAAAGGGAAAGGTGATCAGCCTGACACCTTTGTATTCATTTGCAGTGACCCTTTCCTCCAAGGGAGCAACTGAACCCAAACCATGCCAGCAGAATGCCCCCACAGCATAACAGAGCCACCAGATCCCCTCAACGTAGGGGTCATTCATTAAGACCTGTACAGTTCTCTTGTTGTACGCTACATGCATATGTGCCCACTTGTCGAGAATGCTCTGTAGACTGTAGACCAGTGCTCATGGTTTTTTACATTACTAACTAAAACAACAATTTGGATAACTGATTCATCAGTTTGAAGTAATTTAAGAAAATAACGTCTAAATTCTCTGATGAAATTTGAATATTCTCTGGTTTCTTTTATTTGTCTTTGGACGGTACAGTATATTTGGGGACATAACCTTGGGCTTTGGGAAACACCGATCAACATTTTTCACCAATTTATGACACTTCATAGACCCAAACAACTAATCCATTAATCAACACTGAAATAATTTCTGGTTGCAGTTCTGCAGTAGATCGCTGTTGCTATTAACACAACTGGAGCAGTTCGTTTGACTGAAGCTCCTGCCATCTGTGCCCCAACAATGAACCCTTTCTCAAAGTCACTTAGATCTTTTCCTCTCATTATCTTGATACAGCTGGGCCGGCTCAGCATTCTTATACATGTGACAGAGCATGCTTGGATGTTAATTGTTTCATTTTACCACGCAGCCCAGGTTGTTCCTGTAACTCGTCACCCATCTATATTTAGGAAGGTGGTCGTGCTAATCAGCATCGGCTGTTTCATTCATGCTGCTTAATCACTGCCTCAGTTTCTTTTAAATCACCAAATGTAAATGCACTAATTTTTTTTTTAATTCTTTGTCGCCCGTTAGCTTCTTCAAGTACTTATAACCCAAGAGACAAAACTACACTCTGGCATCAAAGTTCAGTTCACTGAATGAGTTCAGTCTTCACCCATGTTATCACAGACTCTAATCTTTTTCTATCCACTGCCTTTGAGGTCATGATGTATGCCTTCTTACATCGAATACAAAGTTAACATTGTACTGCTCTTTCTATTCACTGCTGACCACTGGTAGAAATGAGAGAGGCCTTTATTTATATCTTCTGAGAATTTGCCATCAATATTTTGACATTTTCTACTATGAAACTCGGTTTCCAGCCAAAAGAACCCAGCTCCACGCTGACTCCTCGCCACTGAGCCAGAACTGCTTAAGCACAATGATTAGCCGCCACTTCAAAGGTAATTTAAACCCTCATGAGTATTTGTCACACCCGCAGCAAACTCTGTAAGACCCCTCACTTAACAGCTCGCCTGCCATAGGAGAAGCAGAGAAAATGTCAGAGCGGACATTTAGAAGGACACGGCTCATAATTTACTGAATTGAAAACTGTTCTATCCAATGAGCATAAATTCTCAATGATCATAAAGTCACCTCATTATTGTGGATTTGCTGCCAGAGATCAAAGGACTGTGTCCAGGCTCAGGGTCCCACACACGTCAGCCTGGTTACCAGCAAAGCCGCTAAACAAAGTCGAGAGTGTAGAACGAGAGAGGGAACATAGAAAAACCATCATTATTAGGTGTTCAAGCATAAATAATAAATGGCTTGAGGCTTTATGTTCCACAAGGATTATTTTTAAACTGGTTTTCTGAATAGAAACAGTAGAATAAAGGGCAAATATTCAGTTTTCCTTTTTTCTGTAGGCGTACTTTCTGCTACGTAGAGGAATAATTTGACATTACAGATAATAGGCTTGTTGGCTTTCTTGCTGTGGCAATATTTGAAGCTGCTGAGGCCGTTCCAGTATCTGCACACTGAAGGCAAAACATAGAGCCAGGAGCCAGTGAAGGTACCAGATCTGCTTGGGGTCATGTGTTAACAGATGTCTTGACACATTATGATTGACTGTGTGTCAGAAAGTGTACAGAGCCAATTTTGATTGTGTAGAGAAAGTCATCTACATCAAATACAATGGAAATATCACATTTAACATCTAGTTATTTCATGTTTGTACATTGTATAAGTTAATTGTTTATATATATGTAATAACACACCTTTTTAAAATCCATCTAATATGTTTAATGTAGATACAGAGTTACTATGTGTTAAGTTCTGTATTTAATTCTGTGCTTGGCATAAATGGCATGGACTGCTCCATTATTTATTAGAAGAAGCTGCACAACCCCACAAATGAAATTCAGTGAGGCAAAACTGTAACAAATCAGCAGTTGGCCCTGTCTTGTCAGAGGAAACCTCAGACGTCTCTCCAGCATTTAAATGCTAGCGGTGTCCTAAAACAATATCCTAGGGTTGTTTAGCTCCCAAGCGACCCCACATACCAACATCAGCTCAGGCAAGGTATCTCTATGTAATGTCAGCGAGCTTTGCTGGCTAATGTAAAGAGCTGTGGCTCCAGTTCTACGGTATGTGGTGCACAGGCAAGAGAGGGGATCAGTCTTCTTATCTACCTCTCAGAAACGCTGTGAATAAGCGCACTCTGTTAGCCATTATCCTTTCATATATCACTATAATGGTTTGCATGTTACCAAAGCTGTGCACTGTGATAAGGCTCTCTGGATGTTTTTCAGTAACGCAGTAAGCAATAATTGCACAGTAATAGAACTACCAGGCCAATAAGCAGGCCAACATTCACATCCTCAGTTACACATTGAGACTCATTTACCATTTTTCATTCGTATGACATCATGGATGAGTCACCTCTCCACCACCTCCTCCTCCTCCTCCTCCTCCTTCTTTTTCTCCTTTGCAGGGTGAAATTGAAGTGCAGCCCCCCGAAATATGCTCTCATTCACAGAATATTTGCCTGGGGTGCTCATCAGGACAGGGGAGGAGGACAGACGAGCCCACCATGTTTCTTTTGGCCCGGGACCCCATCCTTCATCCTCCTCCTTTTCCTCCCTTTGACTTGTTTTCATACTGCTGGCTGCAGCTGAATGACCATTCATGCTCGCTGATGCTGGATATGGATGTTTGTGTTTGAGTGTGTGAGAGTCTGAGGGGCATGACATCCCTTCATCGCATGTCTGCCAAGCCGTCCACACACACACACACACACACACACACACACACACACGCATACACACATATACAAACACTCACCATGCCACAGTCCAGTCTGGATTCTGTGCCATACCTCCCTCATAGAGAGCCACAGTCATGCCTCTTCAGCTCACATCAACATCACTCAAACAAGAATGACAGGTCCACACAAACACACACACTCACACACACTCACACACACTCACACATACGCACACGCACGCACACACACACACTCCCCTCTGGCTCTCTCTGGGAGGTATCCGGTTGTCTCATGCGTTAGTGTTGCAAGTTGCTGCAGCAGTGCCAGCCCAAAGAGGAATGTCTGCAGGAGCCGGTGGGGGGAAACTTGCGCATGACAAATTTATGACTGCAAATCGCTGCAATTTGCCAGATTTTATGGTGAAAAAATAACAAGTGACATATGAGGAGAATTAGACGGCATTTATTCATTCCTGCAGCACCTGGGCAGTTCGCTGACAGAGGAGCCATCGCCGTTGTGTGTGTTTGATGGACAGCCGGAGAGTGTGTGTGTGTCTGGTGATGGTGACTGTGAAAATAGATTTGACTGTTATAATCTACATACATGCCAGTGTATATCCCAATATAATGTGTATTCAGGCAGAGCGCGATGCAAATTTTAGACGGGGCAGGATTGCATGGAAAGTCAATGGAAAAACACAATCAGATGTAAACACAGCCAGAATTTACAACCAGAAAATGCTTCAGCTTGACCAAGAAAAGTGCATGCATCCCAGGGATTTGATGTTCTGCTCCTTAAATGTACAGAGAAAATAGAAAATCCAAAGAACTGGAGTTTCTGGGAAAGTCTGAGTTCAGTCAGAGGCTATAGGCCGAATACCACGATCAATGTTAGGGCATCTGCTGCTAGTTACACTGTAAAAAAGTACCTTTTATTTTTTTTAACAATCTACTATTATTTTACAGGTTTTCCCGCTTTGTTAAATTACAGATAATAACTAGCAATATCAATTCAATTCAATTCAATTCAATTTTATTTATATAGCGCATATTTACAACATATGTCGTCACATAGTGCTAAACATTGTAAGAAAGAACAGAAAACAGGAAACAGAAAACCCAACAATCCAAAAGCTGCTTTTGGATTCCCTATGAGCAGCAATCAGCGATGGTGGGAAGGAACCAAAAACCCCCTATGATAGGGAAGGTGATCACCGAACTTATTTTCATGGTAACTGTAAGAATCAGGTCAAAGCTGTAGATAGTGTGAAAATCTATACATTACTTATATATTATCACATTATCACACCGATTTACTGTATTCAATCAGCTAAAAATGTACATATTTTAAAGATATTTGCTGCTATTTTTTTTTTTACAGTTTTAATGTTTTTTGAGTGCTACAGTATTCCATTGTTTTAAAACATTTTTTTATGTCACATGTTTTTGTTTTTTTTTTACAACATAACTTATAGCTAACATCTGTGGAGTTTGTACATTTGTAGTTTTGGATGAATAAACATTAAATGAACAGAAGTTCTAGCGGTTACATTTGCACAGAAGGTACAATTTGTTTGACTTTCTGTCTGAGCACATGGGTATAAACCAGGAACCTGAAAAGAATTTCTTATTTAACACTTTGTCAATCACCAAATTAAAGTTTTCACCTGCAGAGGAGCTCAAATGGCCACAGATATCATCCATGTACAAATGCTTAAAGGCCTCCTCCAGGGAAAAATAAAGTTTTTCACCTTATTTGTGTGTATGTATTTGTTTTTTATATGCTGGAAGCCATATAATGAATGAGATAGAAGTCAACATTACAGCTGAGCATTTCCACCTTGAAATTACAGTGTACTGATGACAGTGTGAAAATACAGATTCACACAGCTCGGATTTCGTATGTAACAAACCACAGGTGCCGTTCCTGTCAACCTGCATAGTGGAGCTTTCTGTATTATTGTCGTTTTTCAGAATCAAAGATGAGTTTTTAAAGATTTAATCAATGGACCAAACATCTAAAAACTGTGTAATAACAGAAAGACTGGCTCCAGTCTTTTCCCTTGACTGTGCTCTAATACTGAATGGTAGTTTGCCAGTGGCAGTCATGTTATAGATGTCAGTCCTTTCAGATGCCCACTAAAATCCATAGATAATCCTTAGGATTTACAAACGTCAACAAAATGAATTTCATGACAGATGGGTGCTCCTGTTTGTGGCATCTCTTTCTGCCATCTGGAGCTGCCTGTTTGTTGGTGCACTTAAACAGCAAGTGTTCCTATTTATCTTGCATTGCAATAGGGCTGTTAGAGTGTCAGTGTTAAGATTTTGTCTGTCTGTGGGAACTTTCTTAGCTTGGTAAAAGACTCTTTGACAGCCATTCTCAGAGGTCAAACTAAGTCTCATTTCCTTAGGATAATGCGTGAGATTGTGTGCTATTCTTTGTTTACCAGTTTTGCGTCTCTTCATGGGATTGTTCCCGAAATAAACACTCAATAAATTTTGAATCATGTTGTTTTTAATATAAACCATAGGTATCATGTATATGCCTGTAGGGAACTTAAATGGGGGGGAAATCCATGTAATTTACAGACATCCTGTGTAAGTTGGCTAACTAAACAAGGCCATGGACTGTCCTGTGACCGCACCCAGCTGTCACTCAAAGAGACCACACCCTTAATTATGCATAGCTTTAAGACTTAATACAATTAAAAAAGATTTGTTGTACAAAAACTCCCCCAGTGTAGAATTGTTTTGAACATGAAAATTAGCAATAGAGGCCAAAATCTTTTTTGTAGATGGCTCTAAATATGTTTATTTCTGCTGTAAGATGGACATTTTAGCAGTGAGGTCGATAGAGTTTGACTCGTTTTAGGAGCCCCCCTTTAGTGGCCATTAGAGGAACTGCAATTTTTGGCATATTGGTTTTCAGACCTGGAGTTTGCTGCTTGGTTTCCACTAACAGCAAGTACAACCAAAACTGGAAAAAAGAATACAAGAACACAATATTTACACTAAAATTGACATTTTCAGTGCAATTTCAGGCTGGTTTGCCTTCCTTTAAAGGAAAACTGCAATCATTATAGTTTTTGGCTATTGATTCTCTCTGAAGCGACAATGTGTAGCAGAGATGTGGAAACATGCTGACATGCCTAAAATCAAGTGGTCAGACAATAAGTCTGGTAGCAAACAAGCAATTTTGCCAGATAAGCTACAACTCAAGGAAATTATATTATATAATCTGGCCCTGTAGGACACATTTAAGGTGATAATGTGATGAGTGAACATTTTAAAAGATCCACCTCAGACATTATGAAAACACAAAACTGATCACACATAGACTACCAGTGGCTAAGTGGCCAATCTCCCAAATGGATGTGAACCATTCACACAACTGCTGCCAGAAAAGACCCCCAGTACAGCCAGCAGGGATGTGTTTTAATTCCCAGAAAGCCCTCACAGGTTCTCTGAAGTATGGTTGCTTCTCTCTTGGCCTCCTTGCTGCCTGCGCCCCACGATAGATGTCAGCTTGACCCTGTGCCACGGGGCTGTCAGAGCCACACATGAGGACCTACTCATTTATCATCCCGCTGCAGACAATGGGGCTGATGACTAACCGAGGTAATGAGCTGCTCTCGGCTGCTCGCGAGGGCTTCCCTCCTGAGATCCAACTAGCATGTACAGAATCCAAAACCACAAGAACCCCAACAAACCCCACACAGCACCACCCCCATGTGGCTCCACGCAGACAAGGCCAGCAATCAGCGTGATGGATTTCAGCCCTGACACGCTTTTCCTTGAGCGGCCCAATTAGGAAAATACTTTTGTGGGTTGTTTTTTTTTTCCTTTTTTAAAACAAAGCTAAGTTCTCGTTTTTACTGTCCGATCCACGGTTGATGTACTGCACTGGAGGCAAGAAGATGGATTGGCTTTGAAGAGGAAGTTTGGTTTCATCATGGTTAGGAATAAAGAGTTGGGGAAATCCCTTTGCACAAAAGGAAAGTGAGAAACCAGATCTGGAGGTTGGTACTGAACTCAAAAACCAGAGACAGACAGGCGCAAAAAGGCGTGAAAGCTTGCGGACACACCAACGCTCACTTTTTAAAAAACGAGTTAGTTTGCTATCCAACAGCAGATTTGCACTGAGGAGTTAGAGGGAATCACTCAAACCTCACTAATCATAAGAAAACATGTTATTGGGAGCCTTCATTTCTGAGGTCCAAACCTTTTCAAACTGTCTAAACCACGCGTCAGTCTGTGACTACGTGACGGATGAGACTGAACGTCTCCCAGGAGGAGAGCGTTCATTAGTAAATGATGATCACTCTCCTCCAGTGTTGTCAGGACGGCAATTTTCTCGGAGCGAGTTGTTTTGGCAATTCCTCCTCAGAGGCCCCGTCTGAGAACAATCATCCACGACGTGTTTGTCAGTTATTTGAAAAATTGACAACGATCTCAAATTGCACCTATTATTCACATTTTAGGCTTCTGGACCAGCTGCATTTTAAAAGCCAGCCATGATTGCAGATCTTTCTTGGCCAGTAGGGATTGTTCGCAGCACCCGTCGGTTTCACACTCGTACTTGGCGACACCCTGGAAACCACATCCAAACTGTGCTGTTTTTTTCAGAATGTGAGATGAGAGAGGGTTGACGGTGACAAAGCATGCAAGCAAGCAGTTTAAGATGTTATTCCGTTCAACAATAACTTTGTCTTTGCTTTTTAAATATACAAATAATCATTGCACATTTGTTGATGTTTCCACAGAAGAAGGATTTTCCTCATTTGCACCACTTGCGGTCCAGTTTTTGCTGAGAGGAAAGTGTTTTGCACTTTATCCAAATGTCTGTGTAGATTCTGTCGTCCAGGTCACAGTAATCTGAGTGCTTCGGTAAAGGGCAACTGGAATTAATTTTGGAAACGTCTTTAAGAACCAAAGCAAAGTCCAGTTGCCTCCTGTTTAAACACATTTTATTCCTTCATCCCAGTCAGATTAGTAGTTTGACTGACAGCCACAGCCAACTCACTGCACTCCTAAATTCACCCAAATATAATAAAAAAGTCATTTAGGCAAGAAGATTCATATAATAAACAATGGAAAATAACCAACACATTTGTGTATACAGAGTTATAAATCATGCCTCCAAATGAAAAAAAATTGCAAATGACTTCATATTTATTTATCAGTAAAGTGTTTGTGTGAGAGCACAAATTACTCACTCATGACCTTCATTTGATAATTCATGGAAACAAGCTTAAAGTTACTTGTAAATTGTCTAATGGATGTTAACACTAACATTGTTTGACAATCCAAACTATATAGACATCTACAGTACTTCCAACTTAAACAATTAAATTCAGGCTAATTAAATGAAATCTGAGCTGCTTTAATATGATGTAACCACTTGATCTAATGTTACTGTATCTGTTGAATGTGACTTTACAGGTTGTTGTGGCTCCTCTAAATGGAAAGTACTTTTCATTTTTGAGATATGTACATAGGCTTTAGGATTCTTACCTGGTTTCCTGGTAGAATTGTGGAAAACCGAAAACCCAGAAACTCCCTACCCAGAAAAGTTTTGCAAAATTCCTATCTTAGGGATGAGAGGCAATACTTTCCATAGTTGAAGTTTGCATTGCAGCCGATCGAGATGATGTGCAAAGCAGGACATTGAGAGGTTGCTATTGCTGGCTGTTGAGCTGCTAAAAAGACGTTGTATAGCCTTTCAGAGGCTTTAGGAATTAAGGAATATTTGAAATTCATTTTTGAAGACCAAGTGGTGCTAATGTGATGGGTAAATTTTATTTAGAAGCTAATGCTTTCATAAATAAGCACTAAAAGAATAAATACATCTATCAATTTCATGTAAAAAGCATTAGAAAAATACAGTCTTGTGTAAGAGCGATTAAAAATATAGTTTTAAAGGGTTGAAAAGGGTTTTAAAAAACTGTTGAAAAAGTATGATAGTACCTGCTTGAGAAGTTATCAAGATCTATGATCCACTTGTCGAGACTTAAAGATTGACACTCTTAATTGATTAGTCATGCCTGCAGAGTCCGGAAGGGGGAGCTCTCGGCCGCGATGCTCCATTCTGACTAAAGCAGCCCGAGGAAGCGTCTTTACCGAGTGTTGTTTCTTTCAGCTCCCTTCTTCAGGTATGAAATGTTTAATATGTGCGCGCTAGAATGTTTTCTATGTATTTTATGAACGTCAGGAATGAGTTGTGAGTGTTGTTGAAATGTTATTTTTTACTGTATGTAGTTATTTAGTTAGTTAGCCAGAACAGCGTTCCTGCCGTGGCCGCCATGCACGCGCAAACGTGGCCAGCAGTGTACTTTTGATGTTGTTTAACTGTGTAGAAATGTGTATTTGTCGGATTCATATTTTGGAAATGTGCAAGTGTGTTTTATTTCCAAAGGGAAATTATTTGACGTTATCCAACATTGTTTATTTACAAATTAGTTAAGTTTATTTAGGTTGTTGTTAAGACAAATATATATACATACATATATATATATATTTACCCGATTACTGTTAAATGAAATGCATATAGTTGTTTAAATGTTTCATGCCAAAGGAATTCTTTTTTGTACATATTAGTTTGTTAATATTTTTCTAAATACATTCAGACTGAAGCCACCAGGGGAAGCATCCTGCCCTGAGCATTATTTCTTTTAACTCCTTTTTTCAGGCTGCAACACTGAAGACAGAGCAGCCTTGTGCTACAATGGAGAAAAAAAGCCTTTACTTTGTTAGGAAACTTTGACTATAGCTAATCATGCAAGGCAATTTTTAACTGAATGGTATGGCACACACCTTAGCCTGATCGTTTGTTCTCATCTGCTTTGACACAAGATTTGTACATTTTAAAATAATCTTAACAAACCCAGCAATGTCAATCAACAACTGATTAATTTGTACTGAAAATAATGTAGACTTGACATTTGTCCTGTGCTGACGTTGCTATTTTATGCCACAGACACAATATATGGGCCACAAAGCCACAAATTGCACTGAGATTCAGTAGTTCTATTTTTGTTAATCTTGACCTGTCTTAACATGTCTGTGCTGGCTGGAGGTCATTAAGCATCACAAAAGGCTTTGCAATGGTGTCCCTTCACCAGCTAATGTCCCATGATGCTCTCCACTTGTCAACACTCTCTACAGTATTACACAATAAGAGGTGACACAAATAGGGACTACAGCTAATTTATACTATTTAAAGTGTGTATTATTTAGGTAAAATAGTGTGACTTGGTATCAGCAGATACTAAATATTAAATGACTCTGATCAGACCAGGGGCCAAAAAACACTTCACCTTATTACACCATTATCACCTAGCAAACAAAAAAAGGGAAGATTTGATTGGTGTTTGCATGTTTGATCCTTGAAGCTCACACAGCTAAATAGTGAAGTGGTTAAACAGCTGACTGGGATATTTTGTGTTGTTGTTGTTGTAATGTGTAATAAAATTCTGCATTAGCTTTATAAATAGAGGTGGAAGTAACAGCCTCATTGAACCTGAGTTAGTGCAGTCACATTTCCTTACTGGGAAAACAGCCTGAAGCAGCAGCAATCTAGACGATGCAGAGCAAATGACCAAAACAATACGGTTCTTCCACTTGTGTTTGCTTTGGCTCCAGATTGTGAAAGTGCCCTCTCTTTACAGAAAGACCCCCTGATGTTTATGCCTGTGATGAGTTGAGGAAGAAGGAGTGCTGCGCTCTGTCCTCACTACTATACATTACCTCAAGGACTGCCCAACGGTAAGGGGCCATTTTCCCATCATCCCTCAGTCAGCGAGGCCGTTACTCCACATTAATGGACCAAATGGACTGACGACTGGCACCAAGCGCTCTCCGTCTTCCTCTCTCCCCCTCACTTTATTACTCCATCTTTGTATACTTTCTTTTTTTTCCCCAGTCTGCTTATGGCTCTCTGCTCACGTTCTCTCTCGATCCTGTTTTCAGCGCTCTGGCCCTGCTGTCCATAAATCACTTGTCATATCACTGTGACGTACTCTGGCCCTGCTGTGGCGGCCTGTGGTGTGATTTAGCTTCAACTTGATTTTCGTGCAGCGTGATACTTTGTATGTCAGTGCCTCTGTCAGTCGCACACAATTCGGACACAGCGAGTTTTCCAGCCAGCTCTGAACTTTTTATTCTCTTTTCATGCGAGAGAATGGAATTAAGTCGCTGCATTACAGACTTCAGTTTTTCTGGCCAGGCACATTGTTTTCCTTGGCCGCTGCACTTAAAGTCTGTTGAAACAGGCCTTTTTTTCACGTCTATAAATGGGCTCTTTTCATGAATCCATAAGGGAATGCTTGCTTTTTGAAGGGGTTTAAGAGGATCCTGCACTGTACTCAGTCAGGGGCCCTAGATTTGTGCTCCATATTCACACACTCCATCATATTGAGGCTAATATGGTATGGCGGACTCGCTGTATATGAATTGTCATGGTATTTATCAAAACGGCTTGCCAAAGTGCTGGAGACAGGAACAACTGGAGTGGTGATGAGAGGGGTTAGTGAATTGCTTCCTGTCTCGGAGAGCTGATGAGTGAAAGAGAGAAGGAGGCAGCAGAGCTCGGAGGACAGATAGCGGGAACCAGCGAAGTGATGGGAGAAAACCAAATGATAGCTCTTCACATGTTTTAGAGTTTAAAACATGTTGTTCATTCAGCGCTTGGAAGAACGTCAGTCACAGCCTCACTTATCTCTGACAAGCTAACAATGAAGACCACAACACATCTCCAAAATCCTCCACAAACAATTCTATAAGAACAGTTTGACATCTTTAAAATGTGCATATTCCCTTCTTTTAATCTTTGCATGATCGACTACAGTGTGAAAATTACATGATCGCATTCAGTGTAGCTTGTGTCTTTTCACTTTTTTTGTGGTAAAAAATGACACATAAAACTTTAATGAGGCACTTTATTTTGCTTCATTTAAGGATTGTTCCTATCTATAGGAATATCAGTAATAAACTTATTGCTGATAGACAGAGAGAGATGTTTACTAATCTACCCTTTTGTGTGAAATGTGCACCTTTGTATTCCGAAATACTGTGGTTCACAAATTATTTTATATTCTTTTACAAAGGCAAACTGGACAACCAAAACACTTGCGAAGACTAGCATGCATGCTGGTAACTTTATTAAAGTGAATCAGAGATGAATCACTCTCATGCATAAATCATACGTCAACAACAACCTAATACTGATCCAGGAGGATGAAGATACAAAAAGATAGCAATGCACAGCATAAAAAAAACTGTAAATATTTCAGTGACCCCACAAAATTTCACAAATCATGTTTCCAGGGGAGCTTGGGCCTTATTAAGCCTTGATTATACTCCCTTGGGGACTTACACTTGGTTAGTTGTGGAGCATAGTTGTTGCTGTTATACCACTGCAGTCCACTTGCAGGACTTTATTCCCTACGTACATGGCAGTTTGTATCTATGTATTAGGTTCGTGCACACCACTGCCAAATGTGCGCTGTAGCCACTTGTAGTATAGATGCCGCACAGAGACAGATAATGGATACTGGTGGGGAGGGGTCCACGTTGCCACACGTTGACCCTCATGTATTTGCAGACACAGATAGTACAATACTGGCTTAGCTCCCCTGTAGTTTGCATCATGCGCTGCTTTTATATCTAAAGGTGAAATATGTAGCTACAGCCAGCAGTATGCTAGCTTAGCTTAGTATAAAGACTTGAAAGAGGTAGAAACAGCTAGCTTGGTTCTGTCTAAGGTAATGCATACCCAACCATACCGGTACTTATAATGGTATGGTTGGGCTAAAAACAGCTTACCTTTAGCAAATCCTCTGCAACTTTATAAATTTACTCCCTAAAGATATAGAGAAGGGGGAATAAGGAACTGGAGCAGTGGGAGACGTCAGACAGAAGTGGAGTTTCTGGTAAATTCTTTGTTCGTTTGGAGGCTACGCTAAATACAAGTATTGCCACATGCTAGCTAGCTAACAGCTAATGTGCAGTTGCTATGTTGTGTGTTTAAAAAAATGACAGTGCAGTGGTCAGATTTACACAAAACATGCATTTGGAAATATCTTGTTTGTCCAATTTGTTACAAAAAAAAGCTAAGTGTAATTTTTCTAGTTTTTACGTTAAGCTAGCTTCAGTATTACTAGATGTATGTCTGGTTTAAGTCTTTTCATGGAACTCTCAACACCAAGGCAAATAAGTGTGTTTCCCAACTGTTCCTTTAAGGAGAATTTGTACATGCAATAGTACTGATACTGTCTAGTGCTGTATATGTCTTTTTTAATGTTGGAACAGTTACATATTGGTTCAGTTCTCGTCCTTCCTCCTGATACTGACTTAAGGCTCAGTTCTCTGTTGGCTGCAGCTTTTCCCCTGAGAAAAACTAACTCAATACTTTTAATGGTCAGATTCCTGCTGCGGCTGCTCAAACTGAAAACGTCCGTTCTCATGGAACTGAAACCCTCCATGCAAACATCGACTAAATTGATGTTATATTAAGGTTATTTAATGGTAAGATGACCAGCTCTTTGAGGTTGGGCGGTTTTTGAGGTTTCTTGCTCTCTGAGAGGAAAAAGTCTGAGGTGAGATTATGTTACTCAGCCTTTCTGACATTTTTTGCAAAGTGACATTTTCTTCCTGCTATTATCTTTGGTTTATGTATTATTTTGTGTGTTCCGAGTGTGTTATTTAGGCAATGTACATGTTCCTTTAGAAAGATTCTTAAAATCTTTGGTATATAGTTACGTGACATCAGAAATAGTAGGTTCGTAAATTATAATTTAACCCTTTTCACGATGTTCTCTGTACAATATCTGTTATTAAATGCAGACTGTTGTTATTTTTCAAAGGGTGTCACATTCAACAAACAGAGTGCTATTGCTGTAATTAAAATGGATAAAGCATTTATTGTGCTTCATTTCTGCTTCACTCTTTGGTTAAAGCTGCTATAATCAATATTTTTATAAAGAATAATGGCTACATTTAATGTGAAAGCATTTCCTTTCCACTCTGTAGAGCTTTTGGATCACTGATTTAATTTTCCAGCTTACAACTTTCCTGTTTTGGATTACACTTACCAATAATTATTCCTGTTTCTAGCTGTAGCAGGCATGCTCGCTTAAAAATCACGTCAAATCTACAACCTCAGACTGAATCAGCCTTTAAGGTATTATTGCTGCATTTCTGTTATGTTAACCTCTGCCATATCTTTTTTTTGTTGTTACATTTGTCCACTTTCACTGACACTAATTACCCGTATTCCTATTGTTGCAGACCAAATGATATGTGAAGGAGCATGAACACACACACAATCTTGTCACTGATCCGGCACTGACTTCAGTTGAAATAATTTCTTGTTCCGACTGAATTATTCCCGTAATCACAGTCCTCCACCGCACACCGCTGCTGCGATCTCTCTCAGGTTGCTGTTAACGACCACATGGCCCAGTCCTGAACCTTTGACATCAAATACTCCAAATGCACTGCGATGGGGCTGTAAAAGTTGACTGCTGCGTTTATCAAACCGCGGTGAACTTTCTTTCTGTCTGTTCCCTTGCTCTCCCCCTTTTTCTTTTCTTTCACAGTCGCTGTCAGTCAGACTGTTTTTCTGTGTGTCAGGTGTTTCTTTAGAAGTGAGGTCAGCCTGCTGCTTGCTGCCAAACACCTCTAATTAAGACATTTGATATTGCTACTTCATATTACTGCGGGAGAGGCAAGACGGACTTGGCTGAATATGTCATTTCATAATTAATGTTGGTCCTGTCGCAAGCTGAAGGCTCCAAGTGATGGGGAATTGCATCAGAGGAATTTAAAACTCAAATGTGCAACTCGTGTGGCTGAGCATTAAATGTTAAAATGCAAGGAAACACAATAAAAATATAAAAACAGAGGCACAAATGACACAATTCCCCAGGTAACACTAAAGGATGTACCCTGCCAACTTTTCCAAACATGATCCGACTGTAAATGAACCACCTGCCTCTATGCAAACATACTTCTGATTGGCCAAATAGCTTACTAATGGCCAGAATTGGAACTGGCTTATATACTGTAACGGCCCATTTAAAGAGTAATGAAAATGAGTTTTTTTTCTGATGTGAAACCAAACAGTAGCTCAATGGACTGAAATCTGTGCTTGAGTGTATTAAGAGGCAGTTCCTCTAATGACCACTGGATGCTACGTTATGGAAACTGTTTATGGTTTGAAGTGAATGAGGAAAGTCACAAGTTCTCACCGAAATACAAACATATGTAAACTCGTACCACATTCTGTTATAAGGCAGTTTTTATAGTGTAAGTAACTGATAGTTTTATCTATGGTTAATAAATAATTTAATAATGCTTTGTTGATTAGTTATAAGCTATCCATAAGAACAGCTTGGTTGCTATCCTGTGCACTGACTAATGTTTGAATTTAACAATAGTAAATCAGTTTTTTTTTTACTATATATATATATATATGTATGTATATGTATAAACCCCTGGTAAAGAAGATTTTAGTGCAAAGTTAAAGTTTTCTGCAGGATGTTTGAAGTGTAGTTAGGGTACTGATTAATGCTAGTTTTTGGAAGAATTATTCCAGAAACATTAAAGTTGCACTGATCATTATGCTAATATTATCAATTGATTGAAACACTAATATGAGTTCCTAAATGACACTTGTAACGTCACTCAAATTATACATTGTACACTTTTATTATTATTATTACACGACTCCTCAGTTCTACTAGTCATTTTAGAGTCTTTCAGCGAAATGTTTTGATTTTACAGCTGCAGCCTTAATATTCTGATTGACTCCCACCATTCTCATCAGCCTTGTTTTCCAGCTACAGCAAGCGGCCATTTTCAGCTTTGTAACTGTTCTGATAAATCCACAGGACACTACTTGTCCAGCACAACATGATAAAAAGACAAAATGAGCAACTAGTTAATGTGGTACCTAAAGAGACATTGAGTCAAAAGGAGAAGGAATCCATAGGTGGATAGTAAGTGTTCTCTATCATTTACTGCCATAAGGGTTTTACACAGTGATACTGTGTCATTGTTATTTTAGAGGTCCTTCCACCGGCCCCAAGCTTTTAAAAGAACATTAAGGGTTTAGGAGGATGTTGTTCTTGGGGTGTTTTTCCTTGACAGATTGTGTCAGATTGTAACACAGTGTTCTCTAAATCACCTTTAAAAGTAATACTACATTCAACTATCCCCTTCTCTGGTTTAAAAAAAAGCTTATTTTTGTATCCTCGGGACACAGGTTCAGCTTCCCCGTCATAAAATGTGAAACTGAGTCATAAAACTCCAGATATGTGAAATAAATGCGGTGTCGTGCTCAGCGGCAGTCATCATCGTCTGCTGCTGCCCAGTTAAATCCACAGCTTATCCGTATATACGAGGACAGGTAGAGGGGTTCTTGGGAAAACATCAGAGATGACAGAATATGAATATCAGATACCGACGCTGAAGCGACGCTCTGCGGGCAAAACCAACATCCGCGTGGAAATGACCCAGACGCACCTCTTCATCAGACGTCCAGATTGAATCCCAGAACCTGACATCTGAGGGAACCTGAGCGTGTGTGTGTGTGTGTGTGTTTGGTGGAGGAAGACGAGAAAGAGAATGATACAGATAACAGGAGTGTTTCTGATTCGTCAGCAAGATTGATTTTCAGGCTTACATGCCAGTATAAAGGTTTGGTAATTGAGTTTAAATGAAGGGGGGAAAAACTGAAACAAAGAAAGTTATAGTAGAAAAAGAGAAAGGATGGTAGAAATACAGACAGTTGAAGAAAAAGACAGATGCAGGCAAAGACACAGAAGGAAACGTCCAGCTCTCCTTCATCTCATCAGTCAGACAGGTTCATGAGTGATAGCAGCCAAAGGCCCAGTGAGCAGCCTGTCCCCGCCGCCTCTGCTTTATTTCATCATGAAAGTTTTATGCGTGGAAAAATAACATGACGCCAAGCCAAGTGGCTCGATGGTTGAAAGAAAAGAAAGAAAAAAAAAAATCAGCCCAGCGAGACAAAAGGCTTCTGTTGTTTCTAAATCAACGTTAATTTTTAACTTGGCGGACCCCCGCCTGGAGGAAGCTTGTGGTAAAGAAAAGAAAATGAGTCGGGTTTTTTTTTTTTCTTCACATTTGCCATCTGAGGTCCAGAGCTGTTTTTTATGCAAACCTTGTGGTTTAGCCTTTAAGTTTTGGATTTCACCTCTGCCCCCACCAACACCCGCACCCCCTCCCCAACCCGGTGACTTCTCGACCAAATGGGAATGAATGAAGTGATGGCAGTGAATCAGAGCAAAAGCTTCGCCCTGGGATTTGTCCACATCACCGCAGGAGCCCGTGTAGTAACTTTTGTCCGGCATTTGTCCTCCAGATAATTTGCTTTTTAAAGCTAGAAAACAGAGTAAATTCCAACTCTTGCGTCTCTCAAGTGAAATGTACAGTAAAAAGTAGGATTTGTGCAGTGACAGAACATTAAACTTTATGGCTCTCAGTGGGTTTCATAGAAGAAACAACAACAAAGAAGAAGCAGAGAGAAAAGTTGTGATGAAAGTATGATATGAAACGTGCAGAATAACTTATATTCCCCATGTTTCTCTTGTCTTCAGATCCATCTCTGTCTCTGGAACACCCTGGATGTACTTTCAGACAAGTTAGCAAGCAGTGAGCTACGCTTTTTAAGATGGAGATGTGAGGTAAGATAAAATGTACACATGAGAGCAAACTGCTTTAATGGATTACCGTCGGCTGAAATAAAGACTGTCAAAATCCAGTTCTTTCTTATTTATCATGCTCTACTGCACTAGTGGCTGCTGCATAAATCTAACCTTTGTGTTACTTGTCCAAGTTGTGCTGCTCTTTACAGACATGACATGTCAATAGGTGCTAAATAAGTTTTACCATTTAAATAAATACAGATATCAAATATTGTTGCATAAGCTGATACAGAATATTATAGGACAGGGGCTACATACACACAAGAAGGTCAGTTTACAAGATTACACACTAAAAATCACTGCATTAAAACCTGGCCCAGTTTGGTCCAATGTAGCACTGACAGACTTCTAATTTGATTTTAAATGATGGATGCATCCTGAGAAAAGTGAACCCAGCGTGGAAGTTACTTAAATCTGCATTCTTTCTAACAGCCAGCAGGGGGCGACTCAACTGGTTTCAAAAAGTAATTCAGTTGCACAGACGTCTATGAAACAGTGGCCTTACTTTTCACTTGATTTATGACCTTAAACATTTTCCTAATGATTTTATGATGTCAGTCACTAGTTTCAAGTCTCCTTTAATACAGCATGATGTTCATTTAGTAAATTGTGGTCCAGTTTTGAAGAAAATAGATGGTAAAACATGGTATGTCTTAGACCTTGTCATTGAGGAGTCACTATTTCATCAACCTGTCAGTCAGGATAGGGGCATAGCAATGCATATCAATGCCACTGTGTTCATTAAAGTAGTCTGTACTTGTCTTTGGGTGTGTTCACAGTGTGTTTTCAGCTTATAAAAGTCAGTTATAACTGGTTACCAAAGAAATATCTTGTACAGCATTCATTTGTACTAAAAGACACTTTTCGGTGTTGGCTGTCAATTTTTTCTGTTAAGTACATTTTGTTTAAAGCCTGCTTTTTTCTAGGTTAAAATGGCATCCTGATAATATCATAGTTAACGGGAATTCTGGATGCTAACCAAGCACCACCCTCTTGTCCATATATGGTCCTGTCTGGGTCCGATAAAACAAGATGGCAACAATCAGAATGTCAACCTTGAGGGTCTGTATTGACACACCAGTTGGTGATGTTAAAGCGGCTACGTTCACTTGTTGTATACAATCCATGGGACTAACTGGTTGTGTTGCTCAAATGTTATATGGTTATTTTTGATTCATTGTTAAACACAATAAGCGGCAGTTACAAATTCACTGCTAACTGTAAATAACAAAGTGCAAACGACATTCAGAACTACAAACTATTCACTTATTATTAACAAGAAGTAATAAATAGTGACATTGAAAGACCAAACAGTAATAAAAACTCTTAGTCACATATGAATATCCTTTAGCCTGGGTAAGGTAAAACCAGTTATCATGCTGGTGCTATATTGACCCAAACTTTCGGACCCAGTAATTTTTATCGTGTGTATGTAGCATCATCTCCCACCAACAAGGTACGCATTTACTCTGAGAATTCTGCCCAGCTTAAAGGAGATTCTTGCGATAAGCCAAGCAGTTGACAAGGTAAACGTGGGTCAGCCAGCTCAGTGAATCAGTGTTCTCACTCAGATCGTGAGTGATGGAAGAAGTACATCATTATCAAGCCGGCTTCTCATTTACTCCCACTGTAACACTGCTGGTATGTCCGTGACTAAATTATTTGCCAGGTTGGACATAGATATAGCCTGTGTCTCTGACCAACATGGCTGAATATGGTCCGAGTATGAAACATAAACAGTTGCAGCTCCATGTGAAGTTGCTATCCAAACACAAAATGTATGAAAGCAGTGGCCAAAGATAGAAAGGAAGATAGAGAGACAATAAAGGTTTAGAAAAGTGAGAGAAAATAGCATCATGAAAGAAAGCAAATATTTTGCCCCATGTTCCGCTCTACATTCACCAGGAGGAAAAGCATTCCTGCATATTCTCTCAGCTTCAAGACGTGAAATGAGAAAATTCCATCCATTGCCGGCGATAAAGATGTTATTGCAAGACTCACAGTGTTGGGTTACACGATGTTTGTCTGCCTGGAAACCGGCCAATTGGAGAGGTTAGCAGCCGAGTGGAGATCAGAAACAGGTGAAGGTTCTGTCTTGGTCGAACTGTCTCTGTGCTTTATGCTCTATAAGGTAGGAGGAAGCTTGACGCCAACAGCAATTGTGTTCAATATGGTCAAATATGACAATTTTCTTGTCAAAAGCAGATGTGTTCAGAGTGTTCTGGGTGAAATAGCATCTGCGGCAGCATTTAGGTCATCACGGGACACTAAAACACACCAGGTAAATTCAATTTTCAGATTCTAAGCAGCTGTTAAGTCTACATGGCAGTGACAGAGTGCTGACTTCGTGTGACTGAGCTAAGCGACTGCGAGCTTCACCTGAGCGCCATCGATCTCCATTTACAGGAACTATGCGCGCATGAAAGCCAGGTCTGGACTTGATTGGGAGGCGAGCAGAGAGGCGGCCAATTTGTCATCATTTGGGTGACAACTTGTCTGCCTGACACGCTCCCTCACTGACCTTTCTTTGTGCTTTGAACTGATAACAAAACTGTGTGTGTGCGAGGACGAGAAAAAAGAGAAAAATGACAACGATGAGGGAACGAGAGACGTTAAAGAGAAAAGCAGGGGCTCTGGGTTAAATGGGACAATTCCAAACTTTTCCAGACGTTCGCGTCGTGATTTATTTGGATGGCTTTGATAGTCAGACATATTGTGTTTGTTTCCATCACATGCCAGACTGTGTATTATCACTTTTTGTGGTTATTTTTCACAAAGAAAAATATTAAAATGTGGGATAATTTGGGTTTAACACCAGATTCAGCCCTTTTGTCTTTCAGCTGCACTGTATTTGCCTACTTTGTCAAAGTTTTTGTGCAGTTCTCAGGCTTTTCTCATTTATTCCCAGACTTCTCAGATCTGGAAAGAACCCCGTGTCGTATGTTATTTCTAGTTTGTTGTATTGCTGCACAGATGTGTGACGTGTTTTCCTTATAAAGTAAAAATTTAAAGCTGTTGCATTCACTTTTTTGCAATTATTGTTATTTTTAGCAATATGTTGCTGTGGATTTAAAGAACGGATGGCTTTTGTGACTTTCAGGTTGCAGTCTATAACAAAAAAAATGAAAACATTGGAATTAAAATACAGCAGCTGGACTGAGCTATCGACAGTTTTTAGGGACACTTGAAGTGACACAAAAACACTTTCATCCACTTCACTCAACATACTATTGTTTACTTTAAAAATCAGGGGAAAAAATTTGAAAATGTCAACTACTTCCGCAGTAACAAAGTGCAACTGTTTGGTTAAATTTCTAATGCATGCTAGCATCATCTTGCAACAGAAGGCAAAGTGTTAGACAGCTGGCATCAATATTCCCAAACGTTAACTTCAAAAGCAAACCATATTGTTAAAATGCTGACAGTTTAAAGTATTTATCCATGCTTATTTTAACAAGATAAATTGTGCATGCTTATCTACTACTGTACTCATCAGATCTATCACTCTGTCCACCATGTGAATCTCTGAGGTTGCCCTTTAATGTGCTCACTCAGTGTTGCCGCCTGGTGTCCAAAACCTGCAACAAATCCTACTTTACAATTTAATAAAGTAACAAAACAATGTTAGACTAAAAAAAAGGGATAAGAGAAAGTAAACAATAGCACAGAACTCACTGTTCACATGTAAATCTCTTTAAATTATACAGTTAAACCTAAGTTTAGAATTACATATCCAAACTTTACATATTAACAAATTTACCATCCAGCTACAAATAGATAGCATGTTAAATTTGACCCTACATAGTTCTACAGAGTGTTTTAGGGTCTTTTAGCTCATTGCTTTGGCTTCAGCTTCCAATCTTGCTGTGTTCCTTCACTCTCACTGTTCTCATTAGCATCTTGCGCTACCCTCCCAGCACCAAACCACGGACAGACAATGTTGGCGACTAGGTGGTGAATATAGTGCAACATTTAAGACCCAGTAGTTTATTGAAATTGCTCTGTGTCTTTGTAAACAGACAAAAACACCCACAAAGGTCATTAAGTCCAATTAAAATGTGGTAATGTGTGAGTTGGCCATTGTTGGAATTGTTAGTAGTGAAGCATAAGTAAATGCTATGAGGTACATGCTTAGCTGGTTTAGCCGGACTAGCTGAGGGGTAAGATGATGTCCTTACAAGGTGATGAAGACCAAACCAGAGTTGAAGAGAGAGGGGATATTGCATGTGTTTTAACATTGGAGATATATAATCACCAGAAGACTGTAAACACAATACCAAATTAATGCTAATGTTGATTATTGCTTGATGGATGCGTGAGTAGGCAAGTCTTTGCTACAAGGATGTGCGCGATTAGTCGACTAAACAATTAAACTATGCTATCCTCGCTAGTTGGCACCAAAAAAAATCAGTGATTATGAATGAATGAATGAATATTTTATTATTGTACAACCCCAGATTTGACCCCAGTGCATCCCAACTGTACAAACAGAGCGAGGCGTAACAACATGCAGGACAGTCATTTGGACGTTAAACTGCTAACGTTAGCCACACTTAGCAAACCAATATGACAGTGTTTTTCCCTAATTGTTAAAATCCTGCTCATCCTAAAAAGATAATGGATCACATCCAGTTGAAGCACAACCAGTATTTCCTTAGTTTTAGACGAGTTGTCTCAACATAATTTAAATTTCCCTTTAATCAACATGGAAGTTTGTTGGAAGGAACATTCAAAGTTTGAGAACACATTAGTTATTAGCATTATAAAAGGATAGTTGTGATTAATGCAGGTTTGACTTAAAGCTCCGTGTGATGGCAGTGATGGTCCACATGAAAAGAGTTTAGTTTACATACAAATTAAAATAATAATTCCCTCTGTATATGACATAAACTGGAATGACAGTGTACCTCAAACGGGCCACCTTCAGTGCACCACTGGTAACTACACCAACCCCTGACCAACAGTTTCACCTCCGACCTTTTTTATTTCCTACAGAAAAATACATTTTATATTCTATTAAAACAATAGATTGAAGTCACGGCTGGTCTCAGATCTGTTTCACAGTTCCCCAGGGAATCAGTGTTGCTGTTTTTTAGATATAGTAATGAAACATTTGACTACTTCAGCAGAGATGGAGATCAGGATCACTTCATAGAATAGCCAGAGTGAATATGTGAGTTATTTGCCTTTATGGGTAATAAAACTCTGCATATGTGTGCACATTTACAGTTTATGCGTTTGTTTGCTTTCATTTTTGCCCATTTATTACTGTGTCCCTGCGTTATTACTCACACTGTAATATTTCAGCACCATCAGCATCTAATCAGAAGAAAATGAAACCTGGTTTTCATAAGAAGAACTGCCGCCGATGAATAAACCAAACCTGAAGTTGATTACCAGAAGTAATGAGTTGTTCGCTTTCAGAAGCTGCTTTTTTATTTTCAATTTTTACAAGCAATTGGTAGCTGTGCAAATAACCCTGTACGGGGAGCCAGCCAGGTACGCAGGCAGGCATTGTGAAAGCTGAATAATTACACGACCTAAAATGTTTTTTTGGCTCAAAGTGTGGAGTGAAAGATTAGCTCCCCTGAGAGAGGATTTAAAAGATCCAACCTCTCTAACGCTGTTGGCTTGAGGACGACTGCTGAGGCAGACAAGATGTAAGAAAAGGCCCTTTCTCTGGAGTTCAACCTCTTTTTTTTTATTTGGATGGATAAATAAATTAGAAGGAAAAGGTAAACAAGCATCAAGTGAGTGTGCCAACAGTTTTAAGAGTTTCCCACCTCTTTAAGCTGCTTCACAGGTCTTCAGTGGTTGATGAAGGCCAGCAAGAACAGGCGAAGTAGAAAACGAGGCAAAGTTCAGCTTTGGCCAGTTGTGATTATGTAGACTGAAAGATATTTAGTTGCACATTTAAGAAAACTATGGAGAAAACAGCTGTTGTGGTTTATACAGGTTCACAAAGTTCACAGGGACCTGAGTTGGGTTTGCTCCAAATTGCATTCTGTCTAATTGGATGTGGCCTCGTTGTATTGATACGAGTTTCAGGTGTGTGTATCATCATACACAAGTAGATCTGAGTGAACACTATCACTTCTGATCACATGGTGTGCTATAATCAGACAAGAAGACATTTGTTGGATGCATGATATAGAGACATACTATCTTTGATGCTCCTGTGATATCATCAAGTTTGATGATTTGTTTGATGTACTTCATCTGTTTCTGATTATGCATGTGATGGGTATTTTTTGCTTGAGATTGGTGCCACATATGATAACCTGCACTCAGAAAAAAATGTATATGTCTATAGTACTGTAACAAAGAATATTTGGTCAAGTACTGAAGAATTTGTGGCAAAATGCAACAATTCTATGTTCTATGTTTTTATGCAGCTTGATTGAAAACGGTGTCTTTGCAAGAAAAAAATAAAATAAACCAAGCTTCTTAAAAACCAAGAGAGCTCTTTACAAAAACAATGGAATGAAAAGACCTTGAGGCAAAGTTTGATACACTAAAAAACAAGACCAAAACCTTGAGTCAAAGCTGTTACTTCAAGGTGCTACCAAGAAATGTTGAGGATCAAAGAGATCAAATATGAAACTTGATATACATCAAATTACAAATTAATTAAAGCACAGAAAAAGGGCTCTAACGAACCAAAATAGCACTCAACTCAACTTGGGGTAACAATAACACTGGCTTCAGAACTATTTTTTATTCACGTTGAATTCAGGGTGTCAGGCTGTCTTCTCCGCCTGCTTCACTAGCAGAACGTAATTTTTAATTTGCCAATTTAGGAGCGTATGTTTATAATTATTGTAATTAAGTACCTAATACATAAAAAATCCTTTTAAATATTTGTTAAAATACTACTTGGAACAACTTAACTTTTATGACTTATAAACTTTAAAAAACATGCTGCCCGGTCATTAAGTACGTGGTAATTAAAAGTATCTCTGATTATAGAGGAAAAGCTGTTTCCCCTAACTTACTGTAGGTTGATGGTTGAACATAATTCAATTAGAAGTTGTCTGAACTCATTAAGACTAAAGCAAAGTATGCATTATTTATTTATTTATTGTTGTTTCTCCCAGTCACCAGGTACCTGCTGTGGTGTCTAGCCTTCCATCTGTTGTGTATCCTACCCTGAGGATGACCTGACATTAACTTCCTCTAAATGTGGTAAGTTTTCCATACTTAGAGCAAGTCTGTGAATGCAGCTGCACATCATCAGTATCAGAATATTGTCAGTCCTGCAATGTTTTGAAAGAAATGAATTACACTGAGTTATTTTTCGCTGCACCTGAGAAATAAATGTGAATAATTGCACCATAATTGCCCCTGAGAGCAATGAAAATATCTGATATAATAGTCCCACATCTCATCCGTCTTGTGCTTCATCCTTGTTATAGTTATGTCAAGGATTTATATGAATAGCTGAGATATATCGGAGTTTGTTTCACAGTTGGGAAGAAGCATATGATAAGTAGCTGTAGGATAAATGGATGAGGAAGTGCATATTCTGCAGCAGCACACAGAGACAACTGCTTTTCTCCACAGTTTAGTTCAGTACCATGTTGAACAGTGGTTCTTTGTTAGCAGACAGAAACACTCTCCCTGTGCGATCGCTGCAGGATGCAGGCCTCAGAGAAAAAACACACACACACACAAGCTAAGAGGACGTAGACATCAGAGTGGTTGCCCTCCTATGAATGTTTAATAAGCAGGGAGAGGGGCCAGTCAAAATTCACACACACATTCACAAACTTAATGAGGGGTGTCTCACACGTAGTGCTTCAACTGATGCCAGGAATGGTGGGAGAGGGGAAGGTGTGTGGGTGTGTGGGTTGGTGTACAGTGTGGTGGGGGTGTTTCAAGGTGTGAATCAAACGCTTAACTAAATGGCTCCACTCGTGTTTTCCCAGGACTAACAGAACAGCATGCCGCTTGTCGTATATCTGCATGTATACTGACTGTATCAGCAGTCACTCCACACAATAGACCCAAACTGCACTCAAATAACTTGTCTCTAGGTCACTTAGTAATACCATGGTAGATTAACTAGAAGAGCAAAGCCTGAGATTTTAGTTCACATCTTGATGTTGGAGAAATTTACCAAATAAAATCTAAAGGTCATGCTCCTTTTTTATAAACACAACTTTACATATCGGTTACCTGTTAAACATCTAAATGAGTCATGCTAGCAGTTATTTGATGCTGTTACTTATGCAAAGAGTAATTGCTAACTTAAGCATATTAATGTAATTTAATTATGTTTTTTTTGCCATATGATGACCAGTTGTCTGTTTTAGTTGTTTTTTTTAGCAATATATCCTCAATTAATTTCAAACTAGGATTCAGACTGTAGTCCTGTAGAGGACATGTGTTAGGGAAGGTAGTATTAGCATTGTCGCTACCTGGAGCTTGCATGTACGGAGCCTGGGTCTGTTGAAGGTGGCAGTGCTGTTTGGGCTGTGATACCCATGTGGTAGCTAAGGGAAGTAGCAGTGATGACTGGCATTAGGGGAGTGTCTCTGGGATGCCAGAGATCACTGTCTAGCCTCCCAGAGGTGTCGTGGGGCCAGCCAGACGAAATGAAAGGGGGGTTCTCACCTGATGACCCCAGAGACATGTTAGCTACCACTCCTCACCTTTTTAGACTGTCAGGTTGTGCTATAACAGTGTAGCATTAGGCTTAAGAGGTTCTTTACTGGTTGCAAATCCTTTCTTTGAGCACAAGCTTCTTGTGTTTAAGCTGAACATGTCAACATGCTGATGTCAAGCATGTGTAATGGTAATCATGTGAGCCATTCGTTCAGTGCATAAGCATGCTAACATCTGCTAATTAGCACAAACAGTGGGAAGTCCATTACCTATAGCCCCTTATCCTCCCGGGTCCGTCGGTGTGAGACTCTGACTAGCAGGAAACATGACCAGTACCAGCTGACATGAAACAGTAGTTACAGCTTGCCCAACTCAACAAGATTCCTGTAGACCTCTCTCTGTTTTTTTGTTGTAGATAGCCAAAGTGACAGGTTTTGACAGTATTTCATCTTCTAAGTCTTTTCTCATGTTTGTAACCTCTTCTTCTTCTTCTACTCTGTTTATTTAGTGTGTAATCCAGTCTGTACCTCCATATTCTGATGCAGTCTGGTTTATTCACTCCAGAACAGTATAAATAGAAAGAAGCCTAATTTGCTTTTTCTTTTTTTCTATTCTTTTCTAAAGTTTACTTCAGTTTCACTTTTGTAATTATGTTTAAGCACCACTATAGTTGTTGAGACATTTGAGTCCGGAGCAAAGTGTCAAACAGATCAAACAAGCAGGCCGATATTAAAATATAGAGCCATGATGTTGGCATTGCTTGACATCCCCATACGCAAAACACCAAGAGATCCTCAAATTGTTCAATTTTTGTCTTTTCTCTCAACAGCTGAAAAATACTTCATCTGTTGTTCCTTTGCTAGAGACTGAAAACCCTTGTTCCCTTGTTTTTATGACAAAAAATCTGTTCTCTTTTTATGCCTCTGGAGATTGTTTGTAGCTCTGTCCCTTTCTAATGAATGTAATATTCCAGGAACATCTAGAAAGGATTTCCTCTAATTTTTCACACATGTTCACTTGGACTCAAGGATGAAGTGATTAGACTTTGGTGATCAAAGGTCACTGTGACCTCACAAAACAAATTTTTATGTCGTAACTCAAGAATTCTGGCTTCCTCACAGCAACATCCATGTTAGAAGCATCGTCTGTTTCATGGCTGCCATTTAGCTGTATCAGAACCAGCTTTGATGACAAAGTGCGTGAACACATACAAGAATTGAACTGTTTTTTGTTTCTCTCATTGAACTTCAAAGTCTTTGCTACGTATTGTATAAGATACGAGTCTGGATAGACATGGATGTAAACTGCAACTTGAGTGGTTGACGGACGCGTATAACCGCGAGGCAGTTTTTCTAGCTGTTTGTTTGCAACCTTGCATCACCCTCCCTGGGCCTGATTAGTGTTGGCCTGTTTGATATACACTGCGGTGACTTCTGACGTTGTTATTTCAAAGGCAGGACATCGGCACGTAAATGTGCGTTCATTGGAATTCTAAATTCTGTAACGAATTTAGGTTGAAACCTGTCAGCATGTAGGAGCCTGTACACTCTGATTTCCATTGTGGTTGAATCTTATGGGAACTCCTGTGATAGTCATAAATCAGGGAGAGGATCCTGGGCCTCGAGAGGAAATGAAACAAAAGCTTCGAGCTTCTGTTGACAACATGAAGCCCAAAGTACTCAAAACAGATTTTGCTCACTAAAGATAACTTGTGCCTAAGATTTATACTTGCATTTGCAGTGGAATTTAATTACAGTTCAGCAAACAAGAAGAATCTAATATTCATTTCCTTATGCATCTCAGCGTCACTGCTGGGGTGATCATCACCAGTGTTAGCAGTATTTTTCGCCTCACATTGCCATGCAGACCACAGATCAGCTGCATGTGTCTCAAAGCACTGACTCACTTCTTCTGCTGTCACAGTGACTTGATGAGTATTTGCTTCTCCCTCAGGCCTGAAATGTCTCTGCCGCTCTCTGGATGTGTTTGTTGTTTCTTCAGCTTGAGCAGCCAATTAAGGTTAATGTGATAGACATGATTTAAGCACATGAAAGCGCCTGAGGTTCACTGGCAAAATACTTCAGCGGAGAGCTACTCCAAATAAGTATACGTGTGTGTGTGTGTGTGTAAGATGGAACGTACAGGACCTGAAGCAAGCCCCAAGGTTGGAAATTGTCAACGATGTCTGGAGAAACCCTCCCTTTAAAATAAAGACAAGGCACCCAGTATTTGTGGAATGCACAGTCAGACCTGCGTGATAAAACCGAAGACATTTATTCATTTTTGCCACTTTTCTTTTCAGGTCTTTGTGCCATCTGACAAAACAATCAGGGGCAATAGAATTTAGATCCTGAGCCACCTGGATGTAATAAAACAATGACAGATCTTTGTTCAGCTTTATATATGCAAAAATGACTCTGCTTTGTAGGCCAGCTTTTTATATTTAAGGTAAGCAATTATGCGATAATGTGAAAATGCCACAACATAGACGCACAATATCTGAAAAACAGAAGAATACAGATTCAACAAACTGACTCAGTAAAGCCAGTTTCACAGATAAATCCATCTATGGAAAGTATTACATAACAAAACAAGGGACCATAGAGACCAGAGGGGAGCCCTGGGCCAGAACCTCCATATAAAGTATCTGTTAATGTTTACTGTTTAAAAGGCACAGTGTTTATGTGAAAGAACACAAAATGAAAACAAATAGACCTACAAAGAGATGTAAAACAACTACAACGATACTGAAAAAAACATTACTGCAAGGAGATGAAAAGGCAGCTGCAACGGGACACAAAACAGCCAAAGAAATACAAAACCACGAAGAAATGAGAAGAAAAACATCCGCAAAAAAGCACAAAACAACTATAGGGACCCAAAAAACCCACACAGACACGAAACTACAAAGAAACAAAAATAACAATAGAAAAAAAACACAAAACAGCTACAGAGATGCAAAACAACTGCTGTTACAATCCTGGGCCGCTGCACTCCTTTACCCTTCCATAATAGCAATTTATTGTATACAGCCTCATACATCATGTCCTTCACCTTGATTGGCCCCCGACATTGTTCCACCTACGTCATCCCGCCTACCCCACTCCAGAGCTGGCACCTGATTGGACCAGACCCGACTCCCGGCCTCCAATCAAGCTCCATGCCTGACTTTATAGGACCCGTCATCTTGTCTTTCTGTGGCAGCTATTGTGTGGTGTTCAGCTCGACCACATGTATCTCCAGTTGTTGTTCTGTTAAGGCTTTAGTTAAGGCAGTTCCCCTTTCATTTGAGGTTCAAGGGCTTATTTAAGCTCAGTTCAACTGTGGAAACCTTTTGTGTTAGTATTTCAGTGTTAGCATGTAGACAAGGATGCTACTTCCATGTATCTTCAGTTTGGTTAGTGCAGTTAGGTTTTGGTTTGGTAGATATTTTTGTTGTTAGGTAGGTTACATATACCCAAGTTTCAAGAAGAAGTTAACTTTGGGTTGTATTTATTTATTTTGTTTAAGGAGCACCCATCGCCCTTAGTTTCCCATTTTTTTAAATTCTGTTTTTAAATACCCGCTTTTTAACAAATCCACCTCTGTTCAAATAAAATAGCATCCATCTGCTGTTTTGCTACCTCCCTAGCTCACCCTCGACAGCTGAATGGTCACAACTCCAGAGAGATGCACAGAACTCCAAAGAGAGACAACAACCAGAGACTTAAAACTGTACAGAAATAATAATAAAAAAAACTTACCATGAATACAAAGCAACTATAGAGAAGCAAAACGATTACAGAGAGACATGAAACAACCAGGAGATACAAAACCACAAAGAAACAAAAACATCAAGAAACACAAAACAACCACATAGAAACAAAAAACAGCAACAACAAGGTGCTCACTGATAGCCTAATGGTTATGTCACGTGACCCAAGTGCCGAGTCGTAGTGGCTGTCCCAGGTTCAATTCCGACCTTGGGCATTTAGTGCAATTCCTTCCCCACTGTCTCCCGTTTCTGACTCTATCCACTGTCCTATCCAAAAAAGGCCAACAATTAATCTTTGAAAAAAAAAACCCAACAACAACAAGTCCCACAAGGACACAAAATGTTACTAGTTGTATTTTTGCAGTCATCTTCATATAAGAGACTGGAGTCAGGAGCTCATTTTCTCATGGTACTAGTCCAAGTAAGATTATCTGATGTTGCGTTTTTCATCACTTACACAAATATAACTCTATGTTCATTCTCCTTTTAGCTCTGTTTTTGGTCTCCACCACATCCTGAGGGGAATATTTGTCTCTTTAGCAGCTAAACCTTCCACTATGTTCACCAACTAATCAAACTCTGCTCCTTCCGTTTACATGACAGCCTGCGTAACCTCTTGGTGTCTGCTGCTCATGTTCCCAGCGTGATCTCATCTCAAGTGTTCCTTAAAGCACACATCCAGACCCACCACACGTCCAGGACAACGGTGGTCCGCCTGCCTGATGATCTGCAGCACCCGGTGGGAAAGTGAATCCTGCAGCTTGTGGAGGAGATTCAGGACTAATCCAAGTTCTCACCTATTAAAACGAAACAGATCACCACCTCAAAGAGAGGGCAAAATCCCCACTAATAGCTGCAAAGGCCTGTCGCAGACCCACACTACACTCTCGCTCACACACACACACACACACACACACACACACACACACACACACACACACACACACACACACACACACACACACACACACACACAGAAAAGACAGACAGTGATGAATTATACTGGGAAAATCCCTGCTGTATGGATCCTTCAAAGGCAAAAAAACCTGCAAAGCTCTTCAAGGCAGATCCTCACAGCACTCAAAGAGAGTCCGCTTTCCTCCAGTAAAGAGAATTAGGCTGAATGAAAGCACTGGAAAGTCATTCAGACACTTTATTAAGATCTCAAGTCATAAAGCCACTGGAAAGCCATCGGATCCACGGCCATTTGGGCGCCGTCTCCTATGGACAGCAATCAAAAAGCTTGATGCATAGCGTACATCTGGGATAGTGCTTTAGTGCTGAGTATCCTATACTGGGGTCCTGTTGAGAAAACACTTGCAGAGGTGAGTTGCAACCAGTGTTCTCTGAGAGCGAGCTCTGTTCAGTCCAACCAAACACTACGGCAGCTGAAACCTGCAGAGTTTTCCATAGCACTCAACTGAACACAAGGGAACATTGGGCACTTTAGAATTTAAGTTAGAATCACGCCAAAGAACTATTGGCCGCTCCAAAAGTCGCCAGATATAGCCATAAAGCCTCGACCAAGTGTATCATGTTCTGTTCAGGCACATTAGCACAGCTTGTAAAGACTTACAGGTAAATTCAATGGACTGGGAAGTTTAAAGTGTAATTACCAGATATCAAAAACGTTCAGTTTCACAATATCTAACTGAAAAATAAGTACTTGTTCTTGACTTAAAGGTTAGTGTTCTTGCATGGGTAGCCCTACTTGAGAATTGGCACACTATTTGTTGACATTTTAACATTTTATATTTGAAAATACCGCATTGCAGTATTGTAACATAGTGCCAATCTAAGATATTAGATATAAAACACTACGGCTTTCTTCTCAGAACAGTCAGCAGAAATGAAAAGTATGATTAAAACAATAATTATACGGTCTTTTAAAAACACCTGGAACACATGTAGGTTGGTTGGGTTGAAAACTGCTTAAGAAAAAGCACAGAAACAACAGTGAAAAAGATAATTATTATTCAAAATGTGCAGAGCTCTACTCTAAACAACAGACCTTCAGTTTTATGTTCTCCATGCATGATTCTGCTTATATTAGTCCAAATACTCAGGCCAGCTATGAGGTCGTCGAGGTCTGGACCTCAGTCATTTTTTCCATCTCAGATTGAAGTTTTGCATTTTCTATATACGTGTGTGTAACTGGCTGAACAGTTGACAAATCTGAGCAAACTGATTGTGTTGTCATTTCGATGCACCAATTACACCTTATTTCAGCTTGTAAAACACTCGGTGACAGAAGTGGTGTGAACTGGACCTTGTGCTGCTATTTCTGCTGTGTCATAAGCTGAGCATGAACAGCTGTCTATGTATGGTGACCATGCAGGATCTTACACAGCAACATTGTGTTTTTAAAATAAAACTCTGGCAGCTGTGCCTCAGGTGGTAGAGCGGGTTCTCCACTAATTGTAAAGTTTGTGGTGCAATCTGTCTACATGCTGAAGTGTCCTTGGGCAAGACACCTGAAATTGCTCCTCTTGGCTGATAGGCACCTTGCAATGGTGTGTAAATGGCAAACATTGTTAAGAGTTTTGTGCACCACTAAGGTAAAAAAAAAAGTGCTAAATAAGTGCAGACCTGGGTGTCTGTGGCTCAGGTGGTAGAGCAGGTTGTCCACTGATCGCAAGGTTGGCGGTTCAATCCCCAGCCCCTCTTCATGCTGCAGTGTCCTTGGGCAAGATACTGAGCCCCAAGTTGCTCCCAATGGCTGGCACCTTGCATGACAGCTCAGTCGCCATTGGTGTGTGAACGGGAATACGAAACACATTGTAAAGCGCTTTGGATACCACTAAGGTAGAAAAAAAGGTGCAGACCATTTACCATTGCCATTCAACTCCCAGTGCCACCACTCTTTTTTAAAAAAACATTCATGTCCATAACAGAAGTATTTTGAACTTCCAAAAACAATTTCTACTGCATTTTTTGCCATTTTTAGTTGGCCTAAACCAAAAAAATTGCTTATTAGCATCTCTCTGATTGGTCGTTTCTGGCGGAGGAAAAATGTTTTTTCTAGTAATCTCACTGCTGATTGGTTAAACTCAGAGAGGACAAGAAGTGCCATTTTTCTGCCCTCCTGACGTCCTCTTCCAGTAGCAGTCTTCTCTGTGACGTGTTACAGAGGAATTATATTAAATTCACCATAATGGCCAACTTAACAGACCCTCTATTGTTCAACTTTCTACAAACTCATAGAACTGAAGTTATGTCCAGCAACTATTATTTGCCACTGTTTTGGCACACTAGTGTTGCGGTTGAAGCTGTTGGTTCCACAATGCCCTGAGTTCCTGCAGTGAAAAACCACCAACTCTCATATTATGAGACTAGAGTACCGATTTTTCAGGAATGGTTTAAAATGCTGTTAAAGATACTTATTGTTTGTTGGTAAAATGAGAGATGTTCATTTAGCCTCTATTTTTGGTACAAATTAGCCTATTTGTTATCAAGTAAAGTGTTCCATTGGATTGCTTAATTTCAATACCTTATCAGCGCAGTATTATCACTGATGACAGGATAATGTATGTGTCACATTAATTTGAAGAACACACTGTAAGGAAATTTTGCGAGTATTATGTTGATTGTTTTATAATGCAATTAAATATAATTATATTTTTTCTATCGGCCTGCTTAATATTGCTCAGGAAATTTCACAACTATTTAACTAGGGCCTATGTGTCATTAAAAAAATAATAATACTGCTGTTTACCTTCTTACTTTAGAAAACTTTTTTCCTAGAATATTTCGACTATTTGTCATAAAAGTCAATTTGCTGTTTGTAGGTCACACTGTGATTCACACGCATTAAAAAAAATCACCAGTTTGCAGGTTATTACATGTCTGAAACTCACATTTTCCTGGTAAAAAGTGCATATCAACAGCTATAAAACAAACCTGCTCTACAGCCTCTGGACCTTGGGTAGAATCTTACCATGGCTACGGCCCTGCAGATACTTATTCATAATTGCAGTGATTAACATATTTCAGATGAGCGACTTTTCCTCCTTGACGACAAACATTTCTATGGTTTCAGCTATGTCTGCTATGCAAAGAGGGATCCTGTAGATTTGTGGTATTTTATGATTATGTACTCACGCAGGCAGGCAGCTACCCATGCTGGCTTCAACACAGGCACATTCACACACACCTGGGCAGACACACACAACTTTTACTGCTATTTAACTCGACAGTCGCAAAGCAGCAGTTATATTTTTACAAGCTGCACACGGAGGGAGAAATGCTCGCTTCACATCGTTTCCTCGTATTGAGCAACGATGACGAATATGAAAGCAGAACACTTTCATTTGGAAAGATTCTTATAGGTTTGGATATTAGATTTGTCTGGTTATCGACTTGATGGTTCAACTTTAATTCTGTGCTTTATCTGCAGAGAAAATCCAGACAAGTCTTGCTGAAATGTCTGACAGTAAAGAAGTCACCTACTGTTGTTCTTCAAAATGCAACATAAAGGCAGGATCGGATGGTCAACAGGCCTCAGTAGCATCCTTTAACACCTCCTTGGCCTCTCTTGGGTTACACAGCTGTCCCATAAAGCGATCCTCTTCCTATCTCTATATAATGTGTCCTTTTTCTCACGTGTCTGTGTGTGTAGGCCTTGTAAAGATTTACTTTTGCCAGATGCTCTCTGCCTTGTTAACCCCAGCCCATTTGTCCCATTGTAGCTCCGCTCGTTTAATAAGATTTGCATGGCTGAACATGAAGTCAACAATTCAAGAAGCTGCCCACAGCTATGTGTGGCAAGTTCTGCTCCCTGGAGACTTTTACCCACCACAGCTACTGCAAGCATGTCTTCTCCTAATGTGAACAGAACATACTAATGAGCTTGTAGGGCTTTTATCTGTGGGATTCTATGTCATAGCTTTATTTGCAGTAGTGGCTTTAAAAGTCAATTAACATGTATTTTTACCAAGAAATAAGTAAACGCCTGTATATCCTTGTTCGGTTCACTTGAATGCATGTAGTTATTAATAAGATATGAATAGTATGCTGGAAAATCTTGGCCTAACACGTGTACACCGTTGCTCCAGGACTATTCTTTGCTGTGAGTTTTGGCTGTTTGTTTCTTTCTTTCATCACCACAACTGGACTGATGAAAGAGAGACAGCTACCGTTAGCTTAGCCCTCTTCATATGGGCAACACACACAACGCTAAGTGTGACTCAGTATGTGCTAAAATAACGTGAACAAAAAGTGGGAATCTGTCCTAATGTTAGCGAGCTAGGCTAACTAGCATCTTCTCCAAGTGGAAGCTAGTTAGTCATGTTTGCTAGTCTCCATTGTAGTATTAGCACAGCTCCAAATTTTAATTCAATTCAACTTTTTAGACACATACTGAACACTTTGATACCTTGTTGATGCAGTTTGACTTGTTTTTTTTAATGGCATTGTGAATACCATAGATTGTGCAGGTCCACTGCTACTTGCAACAAACCAGGAGTCCTGTAGGAAGACATTTTGTTTGAGTCAGATGATCAGAGACAGATTATAGATAACCAAAAGCCAAAATGCAAAGTATTTTACAAAACATTTTGAATATTAAAGACAGAAAGTCTGAAAAGTGAAGCAATTGCAGAAGGGCCTTATACCTGCATTCTTTCTACCAACCAGCAGGTGGCGACTCTTCTGGTTGCTAAAAAAAGTCAGATTGTATAGAAGTCTATAGGAAAATGATCGTACTTCTCACTTTATTTGCTACCTCAGTAGACATTTTCCTAATGAGTTCATGACTTCTGTTGCTAGTTTGAAGACTTTTTGAATACAGCATGACGGTCATCTACTAAACTGTGGTTCCACTGACAGTAAAATGGACAATAAAGCAGTGTGGCTACCTTGTGATTGACAGCTCATTGCTGTGTCATGATGCAAATTCTCAGTCAGATCTACCCTTCTCTGATTTTGTCTGGTTTCAAAATACAGAGACGGTGATGGCCCAATTCCAGAGTCAAGGATTTAAAAGAGTAGTCCACAAACTACTGGGTGTCATGTCATGACGATGTGGCTAAATGCATCTTTGCTGTCTGTGTTTCGATCGAAAGTTGGAAAACAGCTTAAACTTATCAGAATAACTGAAAGACAGAAAGACAAATACAGAAGTGAGAAAAGTGTCAGCAGTTACTTTATATTGACAGCATGTTGTCAAATGTTAATCTCCTAAAATAGTACTGTTATTACTGGAAAATCATACAACTACATATGTTGTAGCAATGCTCCAAACACAACATTTGCAAAGGCTAATATTAGCTTGTTTAGGCTAACATAGCGATAGCTTCTAACACAAGGTGGGTGCTGCTCATATTGTTAGCAAGTTACCGCCGTTACTACTCAATCTATCATAACGTAATGTCTTGTGGTAGCATACTGTTTGTGTAGTAGGATAGTTTTTATATATATATTGTCATTATTTATATCTTATGATTGTGGAATGTGGAATGAAATTTCAGGTTCTGTGACGTCTTTATTTGTTTGTGATAATTCAAGGTGAATGAGGATAGTTTTCTAAAAAATGTAAAAGTTTTAAAGCCATTTGTTTTGCATTATTTTGTCTATCTGGCCTAAATGTTATAATGCTGTCCTCTGTTCTTCTCATTACTTCCCTCCTGTCTTTGTCTCCATCTTCATACAAAAAGCAGCAGACCTCCTCTGACATTAGCCTGACGTTCACCAGGCTGTTTTCTTTCCTCACCCTCCACCTCAGACATGCCTGAGACAGAGCACATACATAACTGTACAGGCATCCTGTCTGCATCCTCTGATAGATAAAACGTGTCAGATGAGGTTATGAAAGGTTTCCAGTCAGGCGGTGGAGCCAAAACACGGCAGCGTCTGAGCGCCTCTGTGAGCTGCACAAGATGCTGTAACCGTATCTGCAGTTATTGCTGCGCCGTCTTTTTATCTTTGACTTTTTGGCACCGAGAGACAACGACAAATTGGGAAATAATGAGAAAATAAAATATGATATTGAAGGTCTGAACATATGTGAAAGATCACGTCACAATTGCATTTGATTGTTTAGATCTGAGATGACTTTTCCCTTCGTTTTTCAGCTCATCGTGAATCTTTTAAGATGAGTCACACTTGTAAATGCAGCATTTTACTGCCTTAGATATTGGCTTACAGTAAATCACGCTGCACTGCAATGGTGTTGGCCAGAAATGTGTTTAACTATTGACGTGGTACAACTAATGATCTCTTTTACAGTCAGAAAGATAGTTTAAGGGATGCAAAATTAAATTTCAGCAATTCAAAAAGACTAATCCCGTTAATGCTTCATAGCTTGGACAGTTTGGACGTGGGTTTGATATCAGTTTAGTGTGGTCTGCAGTGAGGCGTGATGGCTTCTTTACTTTCTTGCCTTGAGTCTTGGTAGCTGGTTGCTAATGCTAATTACAGCAATCACTGCAGTTTCATTGAGAGGACAAGACGTCTGAAGTGACCGACGTAATATCATAGGATGTTGTGTGTCGATGGTGTTGTTCTTTAAGACTATGTGACTTAACATGATGCAGAAAGTTGCATTGTCCTGACACAAGAGGTGACTTTTTAAGCAGTTGACCGGCCGCTTGCTCAATTAATATCTTGATTTCTGTTTCCACATGCTAAACTGAGCATGTGACAGGCTTTGACAGAGCTGGGCCGAGTAACAAAAGTGATATAACAAGTAATCTGAATATTAGTTTTGTTGATGAGGATTCAGTGGAGTCATGTAATTAGTTTTTTAGTGAGTAATATGTGCATAATGGGTGTACAGATATAAAAAAGAAAAAAACATTGTGAAAAAATGACATATTACAAAGATTAGAAGAATTACGCCCATAATCAGTCAAATATTCACCCACCAAATTATGCTCCCACTTGTGCTTTTATAGAATTGACAGAGATTTATTGTAGAATCAACATCCCTTGAAATAAATGATCCATCTCTGTCAGCCTATAAATTAACATGCTAGATTTTTTTTGGTAAAAGCTAACTTGAAGTAACCTCAAATATTTTGGCTTCCAATTTTACAACCCCCTTTCCCGTTTGCTGTAGGATTTAGCATGCACAAGCAAATCATCATTCCGGCTTAACAATTTCCAGACACACGGTTATGGATTAAACAAAAATGTTATCACAGCTATCGGACTGTAAAATGTGACTTTTTTTTTGGAGTCGGGGGGGGTCTTTGAAGCCCTCCACATTCCTCATTCCTTCACGGCCACTGTAGCTGTTGTCTGTGTCTTTCCTGACTCCTGGGGGCCGGCTGGCTCTTATGAAGGGAGGGAGGCTGCTGTCGTTCTCGTTAGCATTGGGACCATTTAAAGCTGATTATATGGAGCTGGCTGTGCCATAAAGCCTCCCTTCATGCGAGATCACCCAGACAAACCGCACGTCCGACTGTCAATATGACGGCTGTTGCCGGGCCGGCCGAGCACAGTTTACTGGAATGTGGAGTGTTTAATCAGAAGACAAATGCCATATTTTGAGCAGTTTGTTTTTACGGCCCGGCGGGGGGGTGTGAGCGTGTATGTCCCCTTGAATTTGTGCTGAGGTTATACAAACACACATTAAGCACATTTTTCTCTTGTTTTTGTGCGCTGACTTTACGTGCATACCTGCGTGTGTTCTCACAAAGTAAGAATGGTGTGTGTGAGGGACTTTTTGTGGTTGCTTTTGTAGAAATGAGAGAAAATTAAATGCACGTTAAATTTGCAGTGTGTAAGTGCATGCAAATGCGTACGCTTTCCCTACAGAGTGTGTGAGTAAGACAGAGATTAAACTGCATATTTGGCACACTGGCATTTACATATATGTGTGTGCGTGCATGCTGTGCCAAGGCCTCAGTGTGGCCACCCATGATGGTGGTGAGGCTTCAGAGTAACACAGCTTGAATCAACAGCAAGACAAAACACATCTGAACCCTGCTGAGTTTCTCTGTAAGTAGCCAGTTAATGGTCCTGCCCTGAAAATACAAACAGCACACAAACACACAGTAGCGACCATTGTGTGAGTCTGCCTTAAAGCATCTACGCTGTTTTGACACTTCTGTCTTCAGTTCAGCAGAATGATAACAACAATGAGAAGGCATTAAAAAAAGGGGGCCTGAGAATATATGTTCCCTTCTGATCTGGAGTCACATGAGCCTTTGGTACACCTCCCACGCAACTGGACCTGTAACTTTTTATATACTTTCCCTCCATCCATCACTATGTTTACTGGGGGGAAAGAAGAAAAATTGTCCTTATGTGCTTGTGCTGCAGTCAAACAGTAAATGTTAACAGTGCTTTTTTAAAATGCCAGTGTTTCTTGTGTGCAGGGAGGTTCTGTGCATTCAGCCCATTTGACTTTTCACTAACTGTAGTTTGAATCTCTGGTCTTGGCCTGCTCTATTCAGCCTCCAGGTCTAAGAGGCTGAATAAAAATGTATCTTTAAACAGCATTTTGAATGGTTTTCAGCAAGTTCCCTCACTGCTAAATGATGAAAATAGCTATACTTATGCTATCCAACCATGTGTTTTCCACCTTGTGCAGCATCCTGTACTGTTGAAAGTGAGTCTAGTGGCCCTGTACTCTCTTTCATCTTGACCCTATTGTCAGGACCCCCTTAAGTTTCTGGTGTTACTTCTGAGCACAAAAAGTTCCCTGAAGTTCCCTTTAGTATCATTTTTCAACACACTGTCAATCAGTGAACATCACAAATAGACGGCATGAGTCTCGTAACCAAATGTTCTCTGCTGGTGTCACTGTTAAACCTTTCAAGGTGAGACGTTTGCCTTGTAACATGTGGTTTATGTTGTCAAAGGATGCACATTAACTCAAACCATGATTTTTTGGTAAACTTAACCAAGCTGCAAGGGAAAATGAAAGCAAGCAGTAATTGAAAATGTAACTGAAGCCGCAAAATAAAACGCAACAAAATGAAAAAAATAATGATCTGACATAGGACGTGAACTCCAGTCTCCTCATTGAAAGTTCTGTGAGTCACCACTAAACCTCCAGCATCCATTGTGGCTGCCATCCCATGGAAGCAGTCTCCTTGTTTAGCGATCCCAGTTCCTGGAAGTCCTGATAGGTAAACATGTCAAGCACCATCAGTGATGGATGCTGAATCTCATAACTGAGTCAAAACCTTTCAACTTTCAATCTTTCGAGCAAAATCTGATGAGCATGGCAGGAGAGACAGTTGTGTAGTTGTGGCCAAAATCACTGTGGGTCATTAGTTTACCATGACCAGATGCAGCTACATGTCATCGTGCCATGGTTAGAATGTTCTCCATCAGACTCCTCAGTAGAACTCTGGACTGACAGTCTGACTCTGGGAGACTAATTTCCGATGCACAACCTTTTGAATGTTTAAGAAAAAAATGAGTATGCTCCTAGTGCACTCCTGATGACCCACCTCTCATCACTAGTGATGATCCTTCACATAAAATGATGAACCTTCATCCCGGCTGCTGACCGGCAGAGAGTGTGATGTTTGCTCTCTGCTCCAGTTTGCTGCCCATGGGCACCTACCAGTGGTCACAAAAACATGCGCAACACATGTCCCACTGTTGATACTGTGATGTCACACGGTGTCTTAACGCAAGACAGTTATTGCTCGCACAAGTTGCACAAGCATGACCGTGATACGCTTAGTGCATGTACACCACAAACAATCCTAGAGCTTTTTGACTTCACCAAATATGTTGCTCCTCTTAAACTGGAAAAATGCATATATGCGTCTATCAGTGTTGAATATTGACTGAAGTGGCACCAAAGGACGCCTTGTGTTTACCTGGCTTTTACAGGATGGTAGTTTTGACACCCAGGGAATGAGAGCATGTTGTGTGTAACTGTGTAAAAAGAGCCCTCTACTTGTAAAAGTGCTACTTACCAATAAACACTTAGAGTAAATATTTAAGATAAATAGTGTGGTGCAGAACTGTAATGCAATTCCTAGAGATACTTGGCTGCAAAATGATATAATACCAGAAGAAGCAATGCAATTCAATGCAACACTGTCTGCTGGACCCTTTAACAGCTTTTGCAAATTTGTAGCTTTCAAACAGACAACCGGACACATGATCGTCGTGGAAAAGCTTCACCAAAGCTGATATTATTTGATTACTTTACACGGCTTTAAATCACCGTATTTGGCGCCGGTGCTGTTTTCTTCGTTCCCTCGGACCCCAACCTTGGCACTCTGCGTTTTGAGAAATGCATTTGCACGGGATAATAAAATCAAGCAGTTATCGCTCATGCTCCAATTTCGCAAATGTTCACATAAAATGCATTAGAAAGCTGTTTCTGCATCCAGTTTTAGGACATCAAGAAAAATCGAAACGCTCTGTCTTGAGGAGAACTGAAAAAGAAGTTTTTCATTTGTGTTGGATTACTTTTAACAAGGGACATCTGTCTTTAACAAAAAGGCCATTTGGGCTCAAATTTTTACTAAACAAATAATAAATAAGGCTGATTTGCACTGGATTAAAATTATACACGACCTCTGTAAATACTAAATACGAGCAAGGCTTTTGGCAGAGAGACGTTTATAGGAGACTGTATATTTTGTTCCAGTGCTTATGAAAGATGCAGGATAAATAAATGTATGAAGGTTTTCAGGGCAGTTTTTCCTTAAACACATTTAAAAGCCTGGGGGAGGTGGTGCCAGGTAGCCTGGACTGGCTTCTGTATGTTAGGAAAACTGGTTATGTCTCCCATACTGTCTTTTTCATACTGTAGAGCTGCATTTTGTTCTGTAATTGATTGTTGATTAGTTTGATTCGAGGCAGGCCTGTAGAAATAAATAAACCTGAATTTGAACTAGAGTTTCGAGTGCTACCTCTGTAGCCAGGGACTTAGAGAAAATATGCATTTAAATCAGTTCCACAGTGAACATATAAACAGTATTTAGCGTGATTAGATACACCGACCCAGGGATGGGTGTGGATAACGCTAGGCTTCATCCACAAAGGTTGCTCTGTGCTGTACAAGCCGTGAACTCCGCAGCCCGTGTTTTTCTACGCCCTGATAAGACCCGATTGCGGCCGAGAAACGACTTTCACTCGAACATCTTCTTTGGAAATGATCGGGGTCAGTCAGTTTTTGTCCGGGAAACTGGCCCAGCACTCTCACTAACCACCCCTCGGTTTCTAAAGTGGGGGAATAAATAATGGAAATTTGTGTCTTCAGTCAATAAGCTCAAACCATTTACAGGAATGCTCTTTTCCACTTCCCGCTGGACCCGAGTTACCTCTGCGATTGCGAATATTCTGTATGTGAATCGAAAACCACAGGAGTGCTGCCAGATACACAACAACAATGCTGATCATAAATACTGAGATGAAGACACGCCTCAAAACACTTGGAATGCCCTGTGTGTGTGAATGTAGCCTTTGGAGCAACAAGAATGACAATTGCGTGTATAAAAGATAATGTATGCGCAAGATAATCCGTCACAGTAACCACAAAGAGGACATGTTTATCCTCACTTCACTGTGCTGAGTTGTGTTTTTATATCAGTAATGCATGACACTACGCTCTGGTTCCTGCCAACCACCTGATGCCCACAGGAAGGAACAGAAGCTCTGCAGGAAACGAGCCCTGAAGAACGTGTAACTTTATAGACTTTGGCCCATCAAAGATCCAAAAAGTCTCATGTTTCTATTTTTAAATGTGCCTGGAAATGTTATCAAGCCATTATGAAATGGGTACTAGCACAGATGACGTGGAGGGAATAAAGCTGGTTTTGTACTGTATACACTGAAGGTGAGGACACCCATGTACACTTAAATGATAAATGATTCAACATTGTATGACTTTTTGATAATCACATTATTAAGTTGACAAGGAGAGCGTTTCATTTCATAAACAATCAAAAGCAAATACTGTACAAGACTACACTGAAAATACAGGCCACAAAAGTAAAAACCCAATACGACAAAAATGAGTTAGACAACCTTTGATGTCTGAAAACAACCTGAGCATTCCTGTGTTATCCAATTACCGTAATTGCATTAGCACCATTACAAAATGAACCTTCTCAACTTTGAATATATGATCTCATGTCTGCATCATGGCTCCACAAGCACTGGCAGCGGAAATGAAAATCTGACTGTGACTTCTTATAGAAAATGATAGAGGAAGATCATGCTTTGACTGAAAATGAGTTTAAGCACAGTTTTACGGCCGTAATCAGAAAGTACAGAATGAGATATAGGAACACCAATCAGAGCCACAGTGGCAATCATTAAACTTGTGCCACTTACATTGTGCTACTTGGTCATTCTAGGTCTGAAAAAGCAGAAAAGCAAGGGCTTCAAGCTTTCTTCAGAGTTCACCAATGGAAGTTTTGGTGACGGCTCAGATTGTGTAAAGAGCGGTACCTAATGTGCAGCGTCCAGTAAAAATACCTTTGCTTGCTCTTTGGCCAAAAACCTTGAACCAGACTTCTACCACAGTGAATGCATAGTCCTGAGAGTGAAGCATAGAGGGTGGGAGTGTGATGACTTGGGGCTAAAAGAATGTAAATGAGTTTAAATACCTTCAGTGCAGGTTTAGATTTCTCATTCAACATTGCAATTTACCCACTTATAGCACCACAGCATTAAGCCTCATCGTGGCTTGATTATATTCCCCACTGTAACTATGTTTGTGTTGGTTTATTTATTTAGCGTTATCATATGATGGTGGGCCACGTTCATTGAAAGACTGCCGTTGCATCGCCTTGTGCCATCGCTAAAGATCCGACAACTGCCTTGCAATCAGATTCTTTCATTGTCATGGAGAATTGTGATGCCAGTTTCTGTAGGTGCTGTAGTCCTAAAGTGTAGTTTCTGAAAAACAATATGTCGTTTACAGTGGGGTCTTAACGAAACTCCTTCAGCAGGTTTGTAAATGAACTCCTAAGCTATAACCAAAAGAGTAGTATTTCTAATTAGTTTTTAAAGGGAGCTTTCTTCAATGTTGAGAGCCTTTAAGAAGCAGAGATCTCCCTTCAGCTTTGTGCTCAGCAGCTGGCTGAGGTTGTTTCATTTCAGTCTATCCAGTAACCGGGTCAAAGTCATAACCGATGAGGCCATGCTTAGAGTCATGGTGCTAGCATGGATTAAAAGACTAAGGATAGTGAGTTGGCAGAGGATTGCCATCGTCAGATAGTTATTTTTAATGAATAATAATGAATAATTGCTGAAAACTAAAGCATTAATAAAGCATAAATTGACCACAGCCATGAACTGTTTATAAACCCTTTCAATTGTACATTCTGCATTTTAAGCCAGCTATGTTTTTTCATTCATTCTTTTTATTTATTGTCTCTTTTATTACATCTTTCTTAGCCAGAATAGCAACTTAATCCAAGTCTGTAAATTTTATCTTCCAGAATGATTGAAAATAAGTGAACGAACAAAAACCTGGATGTGCATTGCTAAATAAGAGAATCTAACTTAGAAAAACAGAAGTTCAGTAAATGGGCTGTAACCCTCCCTGACACCGATATCCTTCAGCAACATAAAATAAATGGCTCTGGTAATGTCTATTCAACATTTCTCTTCCTCTCGCTGCTGCTGCGTTTTCTACCCAGCCAGGAAACCCACATGCACAGTCTATACGATCTAGCCCATATCTAAAGACAATACAGGCCAGCCTTCCGACTGGAGCGCCACTGGGGCTTTTGAATGGCGGTCAGAAGAGATCATGTTTTGTATCCCATTTAGCGGTTTGGGAGAGGAAAGACGCTGGCGGAAATCAAAGAAGTGTCTTTGTGGAAACAAAGATCATCTGTCTCTCGTCTTTTTCTCCTTTGACAGGAAAAAGAATATGTGAGGGCTGTGATTAATGAAATTATGGCGAGGGTACAGTAAGTCAGGGAACATGCTCACACGCAGTCAAACAGAGCCGGGGCACCTGGAGGAGGCAGGGATATAATATCCATCACAGTGAGAAAGGAAGACACGTTTTATGCTGTGAAACGTTAGCCGCCACCAGCCGGCTCAGCTGTGTGTCCTGGGGCATTTGTCTTTGGCAGGGAAGCACACACACACACACTAACACACACACACACACACACAGAGCTGGAGGAGCTTCAACTGTCATCAAAAGCTGAGGATGGAATCTTAGTTAGTGAGAATAATGGTGTTATTATTACGTTGAGGTAATGGCAGATGCGGCGGCCAATGTCACACACACACACACACACATCCATAAACACACACAACCACGCACTCTAAGCCACTATACACCTGTTCACATAGAGACGGAGACACACACACACACATACCCTGACACTAAAACTAAGCTCACGCACACACACACACACACACATTCCCTTACACTTATCCACCTGTCAGACACACAAGCTCACACAGGCTGTAATGGAAATCTAGGTTTTAACTGCTGCTCACAGTTTAGTGGAACTTCACGCGACACCCAGAGAAAAGAGAGGCAGCAACTGAGCGCGCTCACAACTTCAAACTGCAGGTCTTCACAGTGAGGGCTTGGACAAGTACTGTGGTCCACCTGCACAAAGCAGGATTGAGTGAAAATGAGACAGTTCTTGGATGAATTTAAAGCTTAAACTGCTCTTTAGTTACAGATCATTTAATCGGTTGGACTAAACCTCCAGTATATATCCAAATATGTCATGGGAAGCCTCGCATGAGCAGCGTCATGCACAACAGTTTGGACTGGTCATAATGACGTTTGGAATATCTGCAACTGTAATTTTGACTAGTCCAGACTGAATCACAAATATCTTTAACTGTCCATGACTAGTCAGAATGATGTTATAGATATTTGGAACAGAAATTTGGACGAGCCGAAGCGTAATTACAACTAATCAAAAGGACGTTGTTGATGTCTGTAATTTTAATTCTGGATAGTCAGCCTGGACGATTAAACGTTAAAACAGGTTGCTATACAGGCCTGTTAGATGTAAGTTTCAGTATCCTTTCATCAACACCAACTGTCTTGCTGGAAGCCTGTTGGACTCTAAACTGAATCTTAACATTAATTATTATATAAAAGTCAGTAGTGTTACGGTATTTTTCCATGCAGCTGGTAAAGTTTGATTTCCTACTACAATTTGAAAGCAGGAGCTCGATGTTTTAGCTGTGGATCCATTATATTCAGTCTTAACTAGGTTACAGACATTTTTATATTTTCCAATCATTTTAGCTACTTATGTCAGCCTTTTTTATTCATTGCCAATAGCTTCTACAACCATTTATTTATTACTTTTCACATTACATTTATCTGATATATTAATTTGAAATGCAGCTATTTCCACCATATTAGCTATTTAGCTAACTATATGATACATTTCTTTCAGATAATTATTAGCATAGTTCTGCCTATTTCAGATTAATTCAATCTTCATTATTCGGTCACATTTAACTAGTTTAACGATGTGTCCTTTATCTTTAGCTAGCATTTACTACGAACAATTTGTCCGTTACTTCTGGCTAGTAAACCCATAACCCATTACTTTCAGCTAACTGTTTATTACTTGTGGGTCTCTGTTCCAACCATTTTTCCATCAGCTACAATTACAGTTCATCTAGCTACCAATGTGATATAAACACTGACCAATCATGCAAAATGTTGACATTTAAAACAATTTTATATTACTTGTAGCTAAATATTAAAAATTTATTGGCCTTTACTTTTAGCTAGCTTAAGCTAACAATTTATTGCATTGGTTTAGTTATTTAACCCTTTACTATCAGCTGCTACAATACTTTTACCTATCAAGTCTAACAATGTGTCCACTACTTTTAACATTTCACTTCATCTATCTATAGCATATTCACCATTTAGCCAAACTTTTGTCTATTTTAACTTAGGCTACTTTATGCTTGTTTGACTTCACTGACACCAGTACTTTGAAAAAATTGACCAATTATACAAATTTTTTCAATTTGAACCAGTCATACATTACTTTTAGCTAGCTGTTTAAACTTTATTGACCTTTACCTTTAGCTAGATAACTGCTTACTACTAGCTGTTACTTTCAGCTAACTCTTTATGGTATTGGTTTAGTTACTTGACCCATTACTTTCAGCTAACTACAATGCCTTTGCCTATCGATCCTAAACATTTAGTCATTACTTTGAACATTTCAATTTATCTAGCTAACTGTAGTGTATGCACCATTTAGCCAAGATTTAGTCTACTTTAGCTTAGGCTAGTTATAGCTTGACTTCTTTGCTACCAATGTGCTACCAATATTGACCATTCGGTACAAAATTTTGCTATTACAAAAAGTTAATACATTACTTTAAATTAATTATTTGAACTGTTAAATTTCTACTTACAATTTATAAGTTACTTTTAGAGACATTTTTATTGCTTTAGAGTAAACCCATTACTTTTAGCTAACCATATTCTTTTAGCAATCTATTACAACCATTTATCCATTACTTTTAATATGACAATGCGTCAAGCATCTATGCTATTCAGCCAAAAATTTGTAATTTCAACCATTTAGTCTACTTTTACCTTTTTAGACTTATCTGAGTTTTTTTGTTGTTTGTTTTTTTTGTTTTCAGGGACTCTAATCACCATAGTTACAGCATAAGCTTTATACAGTTATTCCGGGCTTCCTTTCAGTATGTATGATTTTCCTGTGAAGTGCTGACATGTTGGCTTCTAGTAGGTGAACCAGAATAACAGATTTATCTCTGGTTCAGTCTTTGGAGACACAATTAGAGGAGCACACATATGTCTAATATTGGCAGACATACAGGCAGCATATGCAATTACACTTCTATACATTCACATGCAGACTAAGCAGACAGGAACGCACACACTAATAACACACATATATCAGCAATCTGATGGTCTGTCTGCTGTGGTAATAGCCAAGGAAACACAGACACAGTTAGGCTGATAGTCTGGACATTTATCTTTAATGACGAACGCACACACACATACAAAGAGCTGAAGTTAAAGAACAGATAATAAATTGAAGAATCCTCCTACTGAGAGTCAACAACAGATTCTCTTGTCCAGCACAGATTCATGAGGAAGTTAGGCCACTGTTTGGAATATTTTTAGTCTTTTCCAGGTACAGAAAAGCAGATGTAGATTTTATCTGGCCATTATTAAGAAAAGCATAGTGTATATGCATAAAGTTATATCAGGATCAAGTGTAGTTAGCAAAGAAACTACAGTTGTATCGTGAGTCCTGAAAGTGTATCTCATGATTTCTGGTTCTAACTGATTACTGATAACTGTTCTAACATTACTGAGGGACGTAAAGCACAGTGACAGGCTGTAATATTGACACCAGCTGAAGCTCTGCACTGCCATCTTCTGGAAATGCACATATGGTGATAAGAAATAGCACTGAGACCTTGTAGGACGCATGTGGCTAACGTCATCAGAGGCATTACAGTCGATAGACTATGTATAGACATTACAGATTTGAACATGAAGGTAGAATAACAGCATGTTTGATTGGGAAGGATCTCTTCTAACACCTATTTTACCTAAAACTGACTGCAATGTTTACATGCACCTCTATTTCTATTAAAAATTAAAGCTGAATAGCAGTTAAGAAAGGGTGAAATATACTTGTCAGATACTTCAGATTTTCCATCCAGTATCTGTTTGTGTAACACAAAACCAAGTAAAACATAATTTATGTTCTTTGGCGACATAGTTTAGTGTGAGCAGTTGCTGTAGGTAGCATTTTTTAAACCCCTAACAGGTTTCTATGACTTCACCAATCAAAAATGTACTTCATTAATTTGTAAAAAGCACTGCAACATAATCCAGGCAGCTCTTATGTTTCCATCAAAATGCATCAGAGCCTGATTTATAGGGACATTTATGCTTGAAGGCAGCCTGATAATGTTTGCTGTTAAAGATGTAGAGAGCATTTTTGTTTAATATGAATCTACCACTGTCATACCATCCCCTTATGTAAAATGATAGCCCTCCATTGTGTACTCTGAGCTAACTTTACTGATCTTTCAGCAGCATTTTTACACAAGTTTCATATTCTTTCATCCAGGTTCTCTTCCACGGTTGAATTTATAAGGCCAAGAGGTCGAGATTCATAAATGATTCACAACATGCTGAAAAGATTCCTTAAATTTGCCAAAAGGAAACGCAACAGGAATGTCTGTGGAGACAAAATAACAGGTGGAGACAATTTGACCCCATAGGTCAAGATGCATTATGCACACACAGTCTTTTTTTCTGTGCTCGCATGCGTGCATCCATCTCTGGATTCAAGCCCCACTCCACCTTGTAACAATCTGCGCATGCTGTGCATCAAATCATCCATTCCAAGGAGTGATTGAAACAAGATGGACATCGCACCGGGAGGATGATTTGTAAAATACATGGCAACAAATTATTTACAGGGATCCTTGCCACCCAAAAAAGCGTTTACAGGGAGAGGAGGCTGAGTTTTTACTGGGACGAATAAGACTTTTATGAGATGTGATGGACAGATGCAGGGGCTGAGATTTATGGCTCTGGGATGGCCGGTTCATCCACAGGGAAACATTAAGGAAGAGATGGAGGGAGAGATAGATGAGAAGGATGAGTTAATGGTGAAGGGGAGGAAGAGGGGAAAGAATGTGCAAAAAAGGAAATAAACTGGAGAAAACAGAGGAGAGGAAAAGAGTGCTGTGGGGATTTGTTGAATTCCTTTCATTCGCTGCCGTTATCTTAGCGTCAAATAAAAGAAGGGTGAGGAGTGGTCAAAGAACATTCCACTGACCTGAACTGGAGGAGCAAAAACGCCAGCATCTTTCATTTGCCCTTGAATACTTGATACTGATTCTATTAGAACTCGCAGTGAAACCTCTACCACATGCACCGATCAGGCACAACATCATGACCACTTACCTAGTATTGTGTTGGTCCCCCTTATGTGCTCAAAAGTGAACCATTGGACATGGACAAGAGGACCTCTCAGGGTGTCCTATGGGGTCTGGAACCAGGACACTGGCACTGGATCCTTTGGGAACTCTGACTTGTGCAGTGGGGCCTCTGTCCATCAAACTTGTTCCACTGCATCCTGTTGATGCTTGATCACAATGGGGTGAAGGAAGTTTGGAGGTCAAATCAACATGTTAGGTCATTGTCATGTTCCTCAACATGTTCCTGATTGTTTGATGTTGTTTCCATGTGGTGGGGTGCATTTTCCTGCAGGGGTAGACCAGTGACATTTGGGATTTCCATTTGCATGAGGGAGTGTGCTTGTTGTGGGACAATGTTTATCTGGGTGTCTAAGTCTCATCAACATGGATGTTAAAATCCAAGGTTTTCCATCAGAACAGCACATAGTACCAATATGACCAGTGTTATTCTCTTCACCTGTCAGTAGTCAGAATGTTGTGGCTCGGTGATCGGTGTAGATTGCATCTCCACAGTTGTGAACTTTTTGTGATTTAAATCTGCAGAAACACTGTAAAAGAAGCACTTCTACAGATATTTGCTGTTCTTTAAAAGAACTGTGTATTTTCCAAACTTTGTTCTTTTACAGTGTGTGACCATGAAATAACATATTTTTATTTTTTTTTAAAATCTACTTAATATTTCAAATAAATAAAACTTAAAGCGTCACCGAAGTTGTGGCAATTCAGGTGACATTTATGCAGCGATCATTATGACATTTCACTCAAAATGAGAAGACAGAACAGCATTGCTGTCCAGACAGCCCTGCATTAGCACGGTTAAAAACAGTAAGTGCCACACAGTGTGACAGCCACTGGGTTTCCATGTCACTATCGAGCGAAACTGAGGCAAACTTTTAAAGTGTCACAAGAAAGTTACAAGAAGAAAATGCAAATTAGACTTGTTTCCATGAACTGCTTCGGAATGAATAAACTATAGGCTTTGAAGTGTCATCAGATATAATACAAAGCGTAGAAGAACAGCCAACAGCCAAATGATCTTTTTAAAAAAGAATAAAGATAAACCTTCATTCAGCAATGAATAGAGGTGTTGTTGTTTTCAGTCTGAAGAGTTGTAATTAGTCTTTAATGTTAGCTGATGTTTCGTGCTGTGTGGAGACAAAGACAATGAAAGAAGCAAAAAGCAGCTGATCGGTCACATGACTGAAATGTTCACTACTACTATGTATAAAGTTGTTGTGAGCATTGTTAGAGAAGATCTGCATTCATTTAGAGATGTCTTAGCCAACTGACAAATATTCTCCTGTGAGCTCTGTTTCCGTCTCCACCAGCATTCAGCAGATAATGCTTTGTCTGTCATTTGGTACTACAGAGTTTTTAGTTGAAAGCAGCTAATGTCCACCAATGTAAACTGTGAGACTGAACCACAACATTAAAGGTGCAGGTCACAAAATCTAAACAATGACCTGGAAAATGCTACAGTATTCTGTAGATGCAGAGACGGTTGAAAATTCTCTATGTATTAACCACTACAAGTGAGTGGTTCCTTGTGCCTTTATACTTATATTTAATTGTTTGATCCAATGGTATCATAAAAATATTGATTATTGCAGCTTTAATTACCCACGTTGATGGAGACGGCCGTGAGTAGAGTGGTCACGGCTGTCTGTCTGTCTGTATGCGAGTGGCTATTTCCGCAGCATAGCTCGAGAACAAATAGAGATAGGATAATCAAACTCGGCCTAGGTGTTGATCTTGACCTACCCTGGTCACCCATTAATTTTGGTGTCAAAAGATCAAAGGTCAAGGTCGCAGGACTACTTAGTGCAAAATCCTCTTATAATCTACTATATAAGCTTGCAATGATGAACTTTGGCATATCTAAGGGTAGGACTACCATATTGCACCTCTTGGTCTTGAACTTGACCTTTGACCTTGAACTTACTGCCGTCTGTCTGTCTGTCTGTATGTATGTATGTATGTACATATGTATGCATGTATGTATGTCGGTGTGTGGGTATGTATGTCCGCACCATAACTCAATAACAAAGACAGATGGGACAATCAAACCCAACACAGATGTTGATCTTGACCTACCCTGATCACCCATTAATTTTGGGGTCAAAAGGTCAAAGGTCAAGGTCGCAGTGCCATGTTTAGGCATTCTGGTTTAATGGTTTTTACTATCCAGATGAGACAGAATTTGCATATGAAGTTGGCCCTTATTAAAAATGGTTTCAGTTAGCATTTAATTTTAGGCACCATTATTTTGTTATTACTACATGGGTGTGCATTCACTGTATTATCTAAATCAAAGCAAAGTAGGAGTGAAATATTTGTTCCCCACAGGACTCATGTTTTTACCATATCACAATGTTGTATGACTGCACTTATGTCCATTCTGACACTGTGGCTGCAGAAAATGATCTCTATGCATCTTGTAGGGTTGATTTTTGACTGTATGCATGTTGCATGTGTGTAAAATGAAGGCTCTACAAACAAGCCTTGGCTCCCTGATTTTGAAGACAGTTATTTTCGTATAGAATGCTGAACTTGACACGATCTGCTGTGTCTGAATGTCATGTCAAGTCAACTTGAGTTTAGCTGGACAAAAGGAAAGCTACAAAAGTTCAGCAAAATAGAGCCAAAAAATGTAAAGCCCTTCAGCAACTTAAATGGTATTTAAATCAGAGACAGACACTGTAAATTTATGATGCACCACTAGACCAGAGTTCCCTTTTTCTGGTTGAGATTTCAAGCTTGCTAAAATCAACACATCGCTGATCTTTGGCTACTGCCCATTGAGATGATGTCTGCTCTGCAAAAGAGCAGTTTTTCTTTAAGTAAAACCTCAAGCTGTGAGTGCTAATGGGGCCTCAGGGAGTGGTCTAGGAGAGGACACAGGGCCCTTGGGGGGGTGGAAAGAGGCGGTCTGATTGAGGGCAGGACAGAGAGCGTAGGGCTTGTAAAACTTGTCTGGGGCTGGTGCGGTCTCGCTGTGTTTCACGGAGGCTGATGTTAACTGCTGCAGCGAGGTGGAGGGTCCAAGCTCGGTGTGTTTATCCTGGACAGGAAGGTAGCTGGGGGCTCAAAGAGATGACTCTGGATGATCCAGGCTCCGACTGCAGATGGGTGGACTTTACAGGATGTGTGAGAGTTGGACTCCTTGGGTTGGATTGCATACAGTCATGTGTGGATGTTCATGCCCCCCAGCTGACAGAATGATTGTTGACTTCACAATGTACTCCATGAGCGACTTTCACATAAGGTTTAGCTCTATTCCTGCACTATAAATCCCATCATTTACAATGGCTTTTGCATTGCACATAAACACATTTTCTCCATATTTCACTGCCGGATGCAAATCTGAAACTCAGCCTCCAGATATAGTCTGAACATGTACAAGAACACTGCATTGTTTCGCACTTTCTGCAATCTTTTTGTGCAGGGTATAAGTGCACTACATACAGTGTACTCCCTCCTACTGTAAAACAACAGCCTTCCCCCTGATTTATGTCTCTGACTCATTTTCTCATGCATATCTGGGTGGTGGACCACAGCAGGATTCAAACCATAAAGTTGCAATGGCGCATGCTTCATTCAACAGCGCAGGGCATTTGGAGCGTTCACACACCCGGTTCCAGCCCCAGACAGGATCAGCCTGTGTGCAGATTTCTGATTTCCTGTGGAGAATCAACTTTCTCATCTCACGCTCGACTGAGAAGGTTTACCAAGGGCAGCATTAGATGTTAGAGACTGAGTGGGGTGTCGTTGTGTGTGTGTGTTTTCCTTACATTCTTTTTCTTGATTTCAGATGGTGGCGAACGAAAACAAGCTCCTCTTTTATAACTGGTGTCCGTCAGTTTGCTCAGTTAAAATGACGAATGTTGCTAGACGGTGACAGACTTATGCTTTATAGTTCATGCGTTAAACAAAGAGTAACCTTAAGGACTAAAAAATGAAGCAAATGTGGAAATTGTAAAAACTGCAGTTCCTCAAATGTCCACTTGGGGCTGGTTTCAAAAGTGAGTCAATCCCTATAGACCCCCATGTTAAAGTGACCAACTACACAGCAAAAATAAACATGTTTATAGTCTAGTGCAAAAACAATTTTGAGCTCTATTGCTAATTTTCTTGCTCATGACAGCTGTACAGAGGGTGAATTTTTATATAACTCACCCGCTTAAATTGTATTAAGGCTTAAAATTATGCATATGATGATATATAAAGCCCTGCAATAGACTGGTGACCTGTCCAGGGTGTCCCTTGCCTTGGCTGAGTTGGTTGGGATAGGCTCCAGCCCCCACGTGATCCTACAGAGATCAAGCGGTGTATAGACAATGGTTTGATGGATGATATATGAAGATGGTCACAGTCACCATACTTTACAGCTTTTAAAAAAAGCTACTCAGGAAACCCCATCCATCTTTATATACAGTCAGTGGTTTTAAACCAATGTGCTTCTCTTGTGATGTTAAAATAGGCTTTTATGATGAGTACTGGATGGCAAATGCACTCCTATCTAGGCTGAACTGTAGATGTAAGCCCCCCAGGCTGTGCCTCCCCTCAAATATGCTAAAAATGCTCATTTTGGTATATTAATATTAAATATTATACCTCAGTGTTTTGGTTATGTGCATTTTGCAGTTACCTCCCTGAGGCTGTGCTATCATCTGAGAGAAACTGCAGAGCAAAAACTGCAGCCGCTTTAATCTCACAAGGTTATCATTGCCTATGTTTAGTTGGGATCAAGTCGGACAGATTTTTAAGAAGTATGAATTGCACAGTGACTACCAGGGATTGATAATGTGCAGGCTGGCACATTTTCCTTGTGTTTTTGCTTATATGTGAAGCTAAGCTGACTTAAACCAGCATTAAAGTCAATTCATTGGCTCTTTTTAGAGTTGCACTTGTATTTATTTATATGCAAAAAATCTGATCATTAGGCTACAATAACATGTGTAAAGCGATTGTGCATTGTGTATCTCTTTTTGTGTGCTTGTTCCCTCAGGAAGGCACATAGAGCATTTCTAGTGCAGCCTGTTGCTCTGTACAGTTTCTATCGCTGGTGTTTGACAATAAATCACTCAAAGCTATTTCTGCTGAAGTGTGGCTTTACCTTTTGCACATGTTTAATCCATTCCTTATGCTTTTGCAAGAATAAAAAATAACATAACTAGCGAAAATGCTCCATACACGGAGCGTTGGTCTTAAAGGACTACATGTGCTGAGGGATCCAATAATTAGAATTTCTAATGTATGATTGCACAACTGCTGTTACGAGAAGAGGTTTGCTAACAGTCACTTCCTTTTATTTACTGGATGGAGTCAACTCTATTCATGTCTGTTTTATTTCACCCAGTAAAACTTCACCTCAAGTAAATTAACCTTACCTAAGCAAATGTATTCTTTTGGGATTAAACTCTTCAAATCTAAAAAGTTTTATTGCTTCTCTTATTGAGTGTATCACTGTTGTTTGACAGCCGCTGGCGATCGAAAAGAGAAACAGCGACATTTATTAGTTTGAAAATTAAGCATGTTATTGCTTAAACATAAATTCTTGTGTTTATTTCATCTTCTTTTATCTAGAACAGTGGCAGATTCCTGTGCGATCCAAGTTTTTGGCAACACTGAGCTCCTTCTCCTTATGTAAGCCTCATTAGGGCTTCTGGAAAAATGAGTTAATTTGTCACACAATACCTCATCCTTCTGGTCGTATCATCACTGTAAAGGGATTCAGGCAAATTAAAGTCCCATCACTCCTCTGTCACGTCTGTTACAAGTACCATTCCTCCCTCACTGTGAGTTCATAAGCAGAGTATTTGGCCTTGAAGCATACAGAACATCGAACCCCGGCCGAGCCTCTGCTGCAAGGGAGACTAAGCTTCTTTCCTTTTGGCCGTTTGATCCTTTGCACAGATGGTTTTCTTCTGGGAAAAGGTGCTGAGTGAGAGCTGAAGCGTCTGGTTTATGGCATTAGAAGAGCACAAGAACACTGACCGTTCATGCTGTCCTTCCAAGGACGGCTCGGGGAAGCAGGAGAATGAGCAAACCAAAAGGCTGGGACTACTGAATATATAGGGATCGTTATGGTTTTATGGAGACACCCAAGTTAAAATTGCATATGAAGGGAACTTTTATGCACACAAGCTTGACATTTTCAAATACTGCTTTGAGGCATAGCAGTAATAGAGGAAAATGTAATATTTAGTCGCAGTGAAGAAAATGGTGGTGTGAGTTAGCAATGCTACATTTGCACCTGAAAATTTCTATGATCCCTATATAGACCACCCGTTTTTGTAGCCTTGTGCATTCACCACTTAGTAAAGACATGAGCTTTTTGCCATGTCACCCTGTCATCGTGCAGGTTGGGTCTTTCCGTGTTACTATTCTTCTTTGGAAACTGTTTAAGGCTCAACATGTATGGCTGAATTACTCCACTATTACAACTTTTTATTGTAAGTGTTTTACAGTGTTTCAGCGGAGTCGTAAGGTGAGCTGGTGTGCTCGAACTGCAGCGGATGTTGAGGGGCGAGTGTAGAGAGAGGTGACGATTTCATAGTTCTGCATAGAGTTACATCTGAGCCTTTTGAAGGCAGGAGTGGATTGTTTTCATGGCAAAAAAAGCATCCTAAAAACCTGAAAACATAACTGTGACACACAGAGATGAGTTAATAGGGGTTTAATCAATGACCAGAGTAGAACTTTAGGTTATAACTACCCTAACAATTTTCAGTAGACAAACATCCGTCCATCCATCCATCATCTATTCACCGCTTAATCCTCTGTAGGATCACGGGGGGTTGGAGTCTATGGACAGGTCACCAGTCTATCATAGGACTACACACAGAGACAGACAACCAAGCACACTCACATTCACACCTACTGACAATTTAGAATCACCAATTATCCTCAGCATGTTTTTTAGACTGTGGGAGGAAGCTGGAGTACCCGATGAGAACTCACGCTGCACAGGGAGAACATGCAAACTCCACACAGAAAGACAGAAACAAAAAAGCCCCCGAGCAGCCCCGCTAGACAAACAGATCTCTTATTTTGGGACTGAGATGTTTTCATCTCTGCTGGAAAATTATTACAATTCAACCAGCTTGCATTGAAACAGGTCAGATTAGCAACAGAGTGTCAACAGAAATACATGGTGATGAATGAATGTGCTGCAAGAGCATCCAGTCTAACAGTTTTAAATGTTTGCAGATGATGATTTTTTAAAATATACTCTGCCAAAGACTGTCATAAGCAGCAATTCTAGACCTAAAAGCAGACTCCGAGACAAATCTGACATGGTTTAATACTGCAGCTGAGAATGTGAGATGTTGATGGTTGGAGATGGTGGAGAGCTGAAGCAGAGCCGTCGAGAGGCTGAGGCTGGCAGAGGAGTTTGGTTTATGTCTGGCTGGGAAAGCAGGGTTGATGGCTGGGCAGAGGAATGGCATGGAGGAGGGTAAGGCAGGCTGGCAGGCAGACTGGGCGAAGAGACGATTAACCCGGTACGGGAATACCACGGGTTAGCCAGGAGTCAAAACACCCGAAGAGCGGCAACTCGTCGGAGCAAGACAGCTGGCCCTAGCGCAGGTGAGATGAATGATCTGGTGGATGGAAGACCTTTAGCTGAAGAGTGATGAACCTCAGGTGTGCCGCGTGATTGGCAGCAGAAGCCTCACCCATGCAGATGAAGCACAGCGGGGCCAAAGATAAAGTTTTGTGGGGAAATTCTGCTCGTCAAATGCCTCCCAACCACGACATGCCCTCATTAGCAGCATTACTTTTAATTGGAGGTGCTCAGCAGCCAGCAGTACAACAGGGCTGATGTAGTGTGTAGCTCCCCAGATGTAAATGGGTGTAACCGAGTGTGAAATTGGTGTTGCTGAGAAAGAACATATGCATGAGACACGCTCCAGTCACCTTTCCCAGGATAGTGTGGATTCTGTCAGAGCAACTACAAGTTCCACCGAGGATTTATTTCAAAGAGAACGGGAGAGCTGTAAATCTCATCTAATGAAGTAATTGCTGAACCCTTTGGCATCAAACAGAAAGCTTATCAGCCTCCAGCGCGTATATCATAGTGATTCCACGCTAAGGGGGGAGTAAACATATACCAAACTACGCATTTAATGTTTGAATATCTCTTTCTTCTTAGTTTTGACACATGAAGTATCGGATTTCTGTCGTCAAAATGAGTAAATCTGTCATGATCCTTTCCGCCTCATGGACCGCGACAAACACAGCTCCGGCTGCAGCTCGGGGCTCCGCGGTCCTCTCGTTAGCTTGTTTTGCTTTCCTCAAAGCGGTGGAGATGTATGATGAGGATTTCCGTTGAAAGAGCTGTTGAATTTCTCCCGTGTGTGTCAGGCGGCGTCCCCCTCGGGCGACCTCCCACACTGAACAATGTTGACACATTATGAGCTGGCTGAGTAACTCTCCAATTTCCTTTGATTCTCTCATTTTCCCCAAAAGTGTGTGTGTGTGTGTGCATATGAACACACACCCACTTACCCCTTCGCCCTCTATTCATCTGTTCGACGTATTGAACTTTTACTCTCTTTTGACTCCTTCCTTTTCATTGACATCCCCTCAATTACCTTTTCAGGCTCCTCTGTCTTTTCAATTCGTCCAGACACGTGGAATTCTTTGGCCAAGCGCTCCATTGAAATGTGCAATTACCCTTATTTTCATTTTTAAATATTGACCCATTTTGGTCGGGGTGTAATTATAATTAGGATATCCTTTTCCACTCGCCAGTAATAAGTTAGATTTGATGATTTCCCCTTCACGTTTCGAGCAGAGCTGCAGGGCTTTTTCCGAGCCCAGAGTGTGTGTCGCAGGATGGTTGCTGCTGCAGCCATGGTGATGGATTCGAGGCCCTTCTCAAAAACAACACTGCTTACCTTTAATCGTGGCCGTCCACTTTACACATTAGCACAATCAATCTAATTGGGAAAATAGCTGAGCGAGAGGTGACATCAAACACGCAGGCAAACAGCCCGACGCATGCAATCACCCAGCATGCATTGCTGCCTCTGGACGGGGCCGTGCGTCACAGTGGCTGCAGTGGAAAATGTGAATCGTGCGCAATGCCTTGTAATGCAGAGGGAGGCCTTTGAGGCCTGCCAGACTGCATCACTGTGCCCATTTATCTGGGTGGTGTTTCTTTGGGGGTCGTGGAGCTCCAGCATGTGAACGCACATCAGGAGCAGAGCTGTTTATCCGTATACACAGTGTAAAATAATCAGCAACCAGTTCAGGAGCCAGATTCTCACATGTCACATTCTGCCTTCTCACAACGAGGAGAGACAAGGTCAGGCCAGACCGCTGGTTTGAGTTCCAATAACTGTATAATGCTGTTCTTTGTAAATGCGTACCGTCCACACCACTATGTAACACTAGTCTATGGGTGGGACGTCGTCACACCCTGTTCGCTTAATATCAGCCTGTGGCACTTTGTGAGGTTTAAAGGTCCCATATTATACCACTTTTTAACAAGTTAATGTAAGTCTCACATGTCCCCAGAATGCGTATTTCAGGTTTCAGCTCAAAATACTGCAGAGATCGTTAATTCTACCATGTCTGTAATACCGCTGGTTTTAGTCCTGTTCCAAATGGGCTGTTTCAGTGACTGTAGCTTTAAATTCATCTGAGCTGCTCGACAGGCTGCAAATATGGAGTAAAGAAAGAAATGAGTAGATAGTCTAATATTTTGTGGATCTCTAGACACACGGGACACATAATTATCTTAAAAATCACTAAAAAGTGGATTTCCCATAATATTGTAGTAACAACAAACTGTTTATTACAAGTTACAGAACCTGGGTGCAGCAAAACAAGCTTTTGTTGCTTAATAAACAAGTCAGGCAGGCAATAATTTAGTGATGTCCATCATTCTGTAAGCAATTGTGATCTGATTGTACAAGCATGTTTAGTTTTTTGCATGAATCTGAGAAAAGCAGGCAACAGTGAAAATAAAAGTATGCTACCTCACTGCAAAGTTGGATGTGTACTGCCTCTGTTCTCTGGCTGCTCTTTCGTGGTCCATTACACTCTCCAGTATTTCAAACTGATGCTGTATCAAAAAAAAATGCAGGAAGTGACTCTTATTTTGTAGATGTACTTTTGATGAACAATAGCACCAAGTGCTAAGTGCTAAGTTCAACTCATGTTTTTCAGTTAAACGTTTTCAATGTGTGGCTGCAGCAGTAGCAAATGTTTGATTTGCATTAGCAGTTACTTATACAGTATTTCTCTCAGGTATGCTGCCACAGACATGCAGTTTCTAATCGTGCAAATAAATAAATATTACAATACTGACATCATAGGCTCAACTTCATTCGGTGAAGAATAGTGACTTAACAGACTTTTTAAAAATGACAATCTTCCTGATGTGGTGTTAGCACACACAGAGCAATTTAACTTTCATTTGGAGTCATGCCTCTGGCTACATGCAGCATTTTTTTAGTCCATAATTTACTCTCCTTTTGGCTCTGTTTTGGTCTCCTCCAGCTTCAGCATAAAATATCTTGTTCTGTAGCTGATAAATGTTTCACTGTCTTCACCTGCAGCTAATGTCATTTGGTGCTGAGCAGTTAGCATGCAATGGGTTTATCAGAGCTTTTATTTGTTGGAAATAGCTGCAATAGCTCATGTCAGGGCAGTGAAACGAACCAGAACCAACAAAACTAATTTCCATCCATCCATCCATCCATCCATCCATCCATCCATCCATCCATCCAACCTAAAGAGGAAACCCATTTGTATACCTACATTGCTGCTGAGGCTTCACCACTCTGTCTGTTCATCTCTCGCTCTATTTTCTCATCACTTGTGAACAAGATCTCAAGATACTGGAACTCCTTCTCTTGGGGCCGAAGTTTGTTAGCAGAGAACCATGGTTTCAGACGTGGTGGTGCTGACGCTGATGGAGGCGACAACCACCGCATTAGAAAAGAACTCATTTGTAGGATGTAAAACCAAAAACTAAGCTAGAGTATGCTCAATATGTGTAGAAGTAGTGATAATTTAAGGGTTCAGTAACAAATCTTCTTGGGTTCATCAGTAATGTTACTCATTGTTAATAGCAAAGTATTCATCAATCCAGCTTTGATGACAGTTACGATGCTGAAACAGGAGAGTAAAGTAAATTAGTCAGAGCTGTTTCATGAAAATTCTCGGAAATTGTTCCTAGAAACTGTGCTCGAATGGCTTGTGAAATCTGACAGGGGTCACTCGATTGGCCGCTTCCAGAAACAGCAACTCTGATAACTTTTCTGGTAAGTCTTTTAGTTTTTAAAATCCTGCTTGGCACAGCTAGTAGTGGCTCGGTTCCAGCATATTCATTCATGGTGAAGTTGCGGAGAAAAAGCTCTGTATGATACTCTGTTAGCACTTAATGAAACGCTCCCTGGTGTGTGCAGTCACGCAGCTCCGAGGCTTTAACAGCAATCACATTTACGCAGTTTGTCTGCACGTTGAAAAGGATCATCCACATCCTTAGAGTCCAACACGTTACATACATTCAACTTGATGCAGGTCTTGGTTTAAATATAGAAATCGTATTGATACAAACATGAAAAAAGTCTATTCCACTATGGGTAAGTTTATATTTGGTATTTTTTTTAGCTCATTCCACAGCTAAGGTTAGAAATCATGTAAAAGTATTGATGTTAGGAGGGAAGACCGGTGGAGGAAGTCCATCTCCGCCCATCTTTCACTCATCAGTCTTCACCACTAGCAGTGACCTGAGCAGAGGCTGCAGGGGTCAAGACCATGCTGTCCATCTCTGTTCTCTCTGTTTTCATGAATAAACAGAGGCCAGTGTTTAGGTGTGTGTATGTGTGTGTGTGTGTGTCTGTCAGGGCGACACACAAAAACACACACACACACATACACACACATTCGCGGCGCTCACACAGCCTCGTGCCGACTCCACTGGCATAATTAGAAACATTTGGGATCATTTGCAAAGGGAACACAAGCTCTGATGGGATCCAGATGCACTACTGGGTTTCACCGAAAATACAGGAACCCTTATTTACGAGGGGCCATTGCTGGCTCCTCACCCAGGGAGGTGTGTGTGTGCGTGTGCGTGTGTGCGGCCCAGTTTGTCCACATACTGAACGGGTGTTTGGAAGCAGATCATCCATATTCAGGTCAGACTCAGTTTAATCGCTTTTGTTTTGGTGAGAAAATGAGGATTCACATCTGTTGTATTTCTGGAAATATTAAGAAGTAGAAGAAGAAGCTACCAAAACACAGACAAGTGTGATGAAGGTTATATTCTTTTTAATGAAATGACTTTGTCAATTCACGATGTCACATATTTTGCGCACGGCGTTTTTGCTCTCAACAAAATGTATACCAGTAGGTCTTTTATGGTCTACTAAAGTTGTCTTCTTCTTTTGGTGTTGACAAAATGCCTCTCATGGATTTTCTGTGGAGAAGGAAAGAGAAATGATGTTAATTGAGAAGTGAGATGCTGATGATTGCTGTTTGCAGCACACAGAGGATACTGTCACATTTAGCGCAATGCTGCCACCTTGTGGAAAAGATATAAACAGGTGATAAAAGCAATTAGTGGTTTGTGAGAATTCATTGATTTCACAGGTTTTATCAGTGAGAACTTTGTGATTGCAGGGCCAAGATGGAAAACAGTGTGTTTAGGAATATTATGAAAGATTTTGTATGTACATTTTTTGCCTTTATGTTAGGGACTGCTAAATAGACAGTAAAGGGGGATGACATGCAGTAAACGATGACCCCAGGCTCCTGCTGTACATACTCAGTCTTAGTACTGAAAGCACACAATCTACCAGAAGAGTTGCCTGAGATCGAGATTCTTTTTAAAGGTATAGAGTCCAGATGAGAGATAGATGAGGTACAGTAGAATTTTTGTGTGGTTAAGCTACAGTAAGTGTAAGCCCATAAATGTGTAGAGATCGTCAGATTCATTCATCTTGACTTTTTTTTTTTTAATCAAAGCAAACACATCAAAAGCCAGCTTTACTGATTTTCATCCACAGAACAAAGAGCTCATTAGTGAAACTATGTGCTGTTGGATTTTGTTTATGTGGAAACAAAGAAGACTTGAGTTGGAAAGGACCTTTCTGTGAACAGTTTCCACCCATGAAGCATCATAATTTGAATTTATAGTTGCATCAATGGGAGATGTATTTAGATCCTTTACTTAAGTAAAAGTACACAAAAGTATACATTTTTCGGACAACTTCATGTTTGTTGCTTTGTTGCCTTTTGAGAACCACGTATCTGTAAAAACAGACCTGTTTTTGGGACATTGAATTTTTCCCACTAATCCAAAAGGAACACTTAATTCCTCAACTTATTACAAATATTCAGACTCACCACATTTGTAGTAAAGTGAAAAGTACAACATTTGCCTCTCTGATGTAATTAGGTAGAAGTATAAAGTTATATCAAATAAAAATAATCAGTTAAATTACAATGACTTCAGAATTGTATTGAAGTTCAGCACTAGAGTAGATGTATTTAGTTGCATTTAACCCTGGAATATTTTGTTAAAAAAAATGTTCTTGTTTCATTAATGCATAGAAAGATCTTGGTTTTTCTGGTGGACCGAATATGAGCTGTGTTTTCTTTGAATGACTTTAAAATCAAACACAAATGGAGCTATTAAGAACTGAGAAACAACTGAGGATATGAAACATTCTTTAACAGTATCATCCAGACACTCACCTATAATCCAGTTGTTGTCTCCACCAACACCAGTAATCAGACTCCAACCTCTCTGCTCTTCTGGTCCATCTCTGTGTCTTTGCTCTGCCTGAAAACAGACATTCATAACTTTGAAGCAGCAAATGTGGCCGTAAAACTGAACAAACAGCAAGAAAACAGCTTTATAATCTGAGAAATAACTGATATGTATATGGTAAATGGTAAATGGTCTGCACTTATATAGCACCTTTTTCTAGCTTTACAATATGTTTCGCATTCACACACACATTCACACACCATGGCGACAGAGCTGCTATGAAAGGCGCTTGCCTGCTATTGGGAGCAACTTGGGGTGCAGTGTCTTGCCCAAGGACACTTAGGCATGCGGAGGGGCCGGGGATCAAACCGCCATCCTTGCAATCAGTGGACAACCTGACAGCCTAATATTATGCTAGGCATGATGTCATGCTGTGTAATGTCAGACTGAGTTACATTACGTCATGGCACGGCATGTTGTGTAAAAATATTCGCGGGTTACATCATGTTACATTATAACATGTTGTGCCGTGATTTGCTATGAGGTGAGAGAAAGCTCAGCTTATCCCTCTGAACTAATAAACACCATTAAACACACTTTCCAGTGTCTTTGTGACGAAATGATAAAATAAAGTCTGATATGTCAAAACTTGAGGTCAACTGGTTTATTTTTTTTCAGGTCAAATATTGATTATTAGTAATAAAAATAACCTCCAACACAAACTTTGTTCAAATATTTTTTTTAAATTTCTGTTTTTATTTAATTTAATAAATTAAAATTTAATTAAATTTAAATTTAATTTTAACTGTTCAGCATTTATTTAATGCTGACAGGTTTTTTACTAGTGACGTGTAGCCAGTTAGTGCTCGACAATGCTGGAAACCATAGCATGGTGACTACAGATAGAGACAGACATCTACATCATGCATTTTTAAATTCATTTATTTAATTTGGAACTGATTTAAAAAATGACACGAATAATCAGAGAACTGCTGAACAACCAATCGACCCCCAGACAAAACTCCCACTGGCTTGGCTGGTTTGTGTAGGATGCCCAATAAGCTGTTTTCAACTGCAGGAACTTGTTTGCCATTTTAGTGCGTCCTGAAATTGTGTACATGTTCCAAATGCAATAACGTCCTCTGTAGATCTTCTTTCGAGACTGTTTTGAAAGGGAAAACTATTTACTCCAGAGATGCCCTGAAAAAACTGCTGTGCGGAGCTCAGCTTTGATGGTGAAAGTTGGAGACTTTAATTTTTTCTGCCCTCTCAGTGTCCACATTGAGTAGCACTTTACTCTTCTCTGACATCCCATCAACAATTTAATATTCACCTGGTAGGCTAACACAACAAACCTTCATTGTTGTATTTCCTGTGTGCTGATAGAACTGCAGTTATGTCCAGTCACTGTAATTTGTCGTCATTTGCAACCTTGTGCCCGGCCTGAGTTCCTGCAGTGGAAAGCTGCCTACTGTGTTCTGTCAGGTACCATCAGGTGATGCTGTGGAACATGACTGACCTTTCTGCAGTGTTGGAGTCCATTGATAAGGTCAGCTTAATCCTTCTGTCCACTGATCAGAACACCTTTATCATCATGCTCCCTTCCGTCTCCGTCACCACTTTCTGTTTTATCAGAAAGCACGCTGTGGCTTCTGAACATCCACTGATGCTGCTTTATAAAGCTGTGAGATCACTCATGTGCCGGTGAACTGAGCGATAGAAGGAAGAATCCCTGTAGGCAGACAGACAAACAAGAGAGTGAGGCCAGTGCACACAATAACGTGTGTGTGTGTTTGTCGGGATGTGTTTGTGTACCTGGTGCAGGTCGACAGAGAGTCAGCTGGACTTCAGGTGGTGAAGTCTTGAATAGCTTTAGCACCTTCTACAGAATAAGAAGATGAATATGGGCTTATAGAGATAATCGGGGTAAACATAGCTGATGTTTTGTTTTGATCTAAAATATTCTTCTAGTAATGGGAAAATATATATATAAAAGAGTAAAAGTGTCTGTGTTTCCTCAATAACTCCAACACAAAACCTCTCATGTCTGAGAAGATTATCAAGCAACAACTAGGCTGTGACATGAGTTCAAATGAAAGTAGAGAGAGTACATTTGCAGGCATCTATGAAATATATTGAACTAGTTCCGCCCATAGAAAACCAATGCAGAACTGCAATGCTGCAATAGCTATAGAACTGCATACTAGCCATCGTATCAGAGGTTGATGCCAACATCTGATTTCAGTATGAGGACATCAAATAAAACGAATGAGTCTGCACTTACTGGATAGGACAGCTCCTTCAGCGACTGGCCGTTGATGGCCAACAGGACGTCCCCCTCCTGGATCCTGCCGCTCTGCTCAGCCGGCTGGCCGGGGAAAAGCTGCTTTATCCGGACCAGGCTGCCAAAATCCCGGGTGGGTGGATCCAGCTCACACATTAGGAAGCTAAAGCCCAGACCGTTGGCGGTTTTGGTCAGAGTCACTTCCTGGGTGTTGTCTTGGGGTTTGGGGGAAGAAGGACAGCAATGGGACAACGACGAGGTGGAACACGGTATAGACGTGGGGAATAGGAGTTAAGGGGGGTTGGAAAAATCGGGAGATGGAAGAAGAAGAGGGAAGAGAACAGATAAAGATGGGTTTGTTAAATCGGTGAGGTTTTAAAATTCGAGTTGTGTTGGTGAGCTTTAAGTTTAAATGTATACATAAAGGAAAAGGAAAATTCAAAGCAACAGTATAACTTTGTATAATTCCATCAGCCAGCTTTAAAATGTATCATTAAGTCAATGTAGATTCAGTATTTGGTGTCTTGTGTTGGACCTTGTTAGTCCCCACATGGATGCATCAAGATCAACACAACTGGGATTGGGTCCTGAAGGGAGAGGGTTTTTTTTTTTTTGGAGTTGTATACTTGAAATCAACTAGGAATCTAGTAGACTGTTATTTTTGCTATGCTACTGCTTAATCTAGCTTTAGGACACGTACAGTGTCTCTGTCGGATGACCCTGGGATGGACTGGTCTCATTGAAATAACTGCGTTTAGTCACGCAGGGCTAAAGTGGGTCTAAGCCGTCTGTGCCGTGGTCACTCTGTAGCTTTGCTTGTCACAGCTCCTGTCGTCCATATAGCATTTTATGGCCCCGCCTCCACTTCATTAGTGGAAGTCTCCAGTCCTGGTTATGTTGACCTTGTTGTGTTCTTAAGTGGAGTGATACAGTCAAATGAGCACACGCAACAGAAACAACCTGTGTGTTTTATTCTTTTTGGACTTTACTGATATGACTGCAGTCATGTCTGCGAAAAAAGGGTGATTGTAAAAAGCTTTGTTGTGTTTTGATTCTATAATAATAATAAAAATCTTATTATTATGTTATTTTACAGTCAAATAAAGAAATCATTACTTGCATGTCCTCTTCAGCCTTCTGTAGTAGTAATGGCACATAGAATGAAAAACACAACAGGTCTGTACAGCAGAGTACAAAACACATTTTGATGTTTTTTTTAAACACACAGCTCTTTCAGCCACACTTATCTGATGTTGAGGGTTGTTTAGTTATTAACCGTTTAAAAAGGAATTAAAGCGTATTAAATGAAAACATGTGACCCGACTGTGTGGATGCATGGTGCAGGAAGACAGATATAGAAGGACAGAAGGATAAGGAAGGCCAGGAGGATAAGAACAGGAAGGTCAGAGAGGGAGATCAGGATGAAGTGTGAGGAGGAAGTGTGTGAAAGTTCACCTTCAGGCTGTCAGACCAGCCTGGCCGCCTGGTCGGCTACTGAGGCAAACAACAGCTTAGAGGTTCTCTCACGAAGGTTCTTCCTCTCAACATTTGATCCATTTTGCTCTCACACTTAGAAAGTAGTAAATATTTCTAAGCTGTTCTCAAAAAGAGATGGTGGGCTCTTTGTTTTTGAATCATCTCAATGTATTTGGTGTACTTCAGTTAAAAGGTGAGGCGTCCTACCATCAGTGACGAAGGTGTAGACTTTAGGCTGGCCAGATATTGTGATCGAAGGAGTGCCGGTGGACGAGCAGCTGCTGAGTCTGTGCCGGCTGGTAGGTGGACTGGTGGTCTGGTTGGATGCAGTGCTGCTGTTTTCAGCACTCAGAGAAACTCTGGGTAGGTTCATCGACTCCCTCTCCACGACGAAGGAGACCGTCTGGAGGTCAGAAGTAGAGACGAGAGGGCAAGAGTATGATTGGGTGCAAGAGTGTGGAAGATATAGATGTGGTCAGAAAAACTGGTCTGGCCTAAAACCATTCTTACGGTGGCTCATATTGAAAGGTAAACCACACTTTTGGAGCAATCCATCCAATAGTTGTTTCTAATATTTCCTTCTATTGGGGCTATAACTAACTAAAAATTTAATTGTCAATTACCCTATCGTTTATTTTGTTGATGAATCCATTAGTTGTTTGATCTAAAATGGTTTTAAAAAATGGCAACCAGTGTTTCCAAAAGCCTGAAGTGATGTCCTCAAAATTCTTGTTTTGTGCACAACTCAATCACACAACAAAATCCACACCATCAGCATGGCTAAAGAAAAACCTCGTCATCATCTGCAAATACAGATTTTGTTGTCGCATGTCGTCCTTTACCTCTCCGGTTTTACTCAGACACTCCACAGCCTGCTGGTAGGTGATGCCCTGGAAGTCACACCCATCCACCTTCAATAGTCGATCCCCTGTAAATAAAAAATATAGGGGCAGACAGACAAAGATTATACGATTCGAACTGTAATTTGTATCAGACACTTTTCAGTTCCATCTAAACAGGATGTGTATTTCCCTAGTCTAAGCAGTCTCAGTATCAAATTCAGAAAGTGTAAAGAACTCTGTAAAGACATACTGGAAACTACCAAGCAAGTCTGTTGAATATATTTCTTAGACATGTAGGCCATAGTTTCATTTTAATGACTCTGAACTGTGATACCCATATGTAAACGTCCGTCTCTCTCAGCTGATCCTCCTGGAACGAGGCTCTTGATGTAGATTCCTCCATTAGGAAGGTTGGTGTTGACGCCACCCTGAACAATCAGTAACAGAGGCTTTTGTTTCAACTTTCATTCACAACAATAGTGATACTTGTCATATGTTGATTTCAAATGTTGCTGAGGTTTGTCATGTTTAAACTGGTGTGTTTTTTTTACCTATAGTATATTTACTCAAGTGCTGTGTTTAGTACAGTTGTGAGGTTCTTTACTTGAGTGCTTTAGTTATACTTCTAGTCCATGACTGAAAGATGCAAATCCATCATATTTATCTAACAGATCAAACTGCCCGGCACTGAAGGACTTTGTTGCAAATCCATCATATTTATCTAACAGATCAAACTGCCCAGCAATGAAGGACTTTGTTAAAATGTGTTTAGTGCCTTATTTATTTATTTATTCATACCATTTTCTACTAAGAACTTTATCATAAATGTTATAAATTGTTGCTAACAGCTTTCCCAACACTTGTCCAGTTTTGTAGTGGAAATCAGTGTGAGTGAGGTAACTCTCTCTCTCACTCTAATCCTGTCAGACCACAGATGTTAATCAGATTGGGTAGAGCAGACTCTGTGGCCGACTGCTGGAGATGAGTTATTTTACTAATTACCCTCCCTGACTGTCCATTCCTAATGTTTTTTATTCACATTCTTGCATTGTAAACACATTAGTTAGATAGATGTTGGCAGATAGCTGCAACCACTCTTTCCACTATCCATATTTTATGCAGTTATAATCACCATCTTCAAAGTTCATTCCGTTCATTCACAAGATAAACCATAAACTCACAGAGATGCTGATGCCCAGATTTCCTGACATCTTTCTGAGCTCCACGGTCATCTCCCATGGCCTCACGCAGTTCTGAGACGGAGACACAGGGCAGCCATCCTGAGGCCAAAACAGACTCAGTTCAGCCTTTGCGTCTGTCTTACCACTTTTATAACACATGAATCAGCCATCACACCGATATTTATTGCCATATTATACAAAATGACTACCAGTTATTGATCAAATCTAAACAGCAACTCCACCAGTCACTACTTGCCACTATCAACATCAGTGGAATAAGAAACAAAACAAACAACACAGAAACTTGTATTTATGTGATCTAATTAACTGTTAAAACACAGAAACAGTCAGGATTCTACCTGTGTACCGGGGACTCGAACTTCTCGGGGGACGTTCAGCCTGTTGCTGGTCTTGGGCGTCATCATGACTGAGACGATCTCATCCAGGCTGTCATCTCTCGATCGTCCGTCTGTCATCAGTGTGAGCTGGGACTCATAATTCCTCAACACAGGACTGAAGTGAACTGTGGATAAAAACAACAAAATAATTCTAATATACTTAAATATATTGGATATGCAGTGCATGCTTATTATCTTCCTTGCTGAGAGTTGGATGAAAAGTTTGAGGCCATTCTCAGATTTTTCTGCTAGCAGCCAGTTAGCTTAGCTTAGCACAAAGAATGTGATAAAAAGCTGATTGTTACAACACAAGTTTATAAACTATAAACAAATCAAACAGAAAACATGTAAATTAGTGAAGTTTTAATGTTCATTTAGCTATTTTTATTTTACTTGTGGATAGAGTCAGGACAGCTATTTTCCTGTGTTTTCAAGTTTTGTATCCAAGCTAGCTAGTCACTAGTTATAGCTTAGTACAGATATCAGTTAACTTCTGGCTAAAAAAAACAATAAATGCTTTTCCCAGCCTTTATTTGAAAATTTATCTTAGTCTGAAAGATATCATGAGGATTTTATGACTTTTTTTTACTATTTTGTAAATGACAGTTGCGTTCTGCGCTTTTTCACTGTCTTTTCTTCTGTAGTAAAAGTATACAAGCTAGCATAGTTAGCAAAACCTAGCTTAAGGACATTATCAGCTAGTGTCAGGCTAGCTGTTTTGCCTGTTTTAACCTTTGTATAATGCTAGCTAACAAACTGCTGCTCGTAGCATGTACAGACAAAGTGGTTTTAGTCTTAATGGGATGCATTTCAAGAAACAAGAAACTATTCTTTTAAATTCAGAGTCTGAAATACTTTAAGTTGTTAGATGCTTTTTTATCATTTTATTTTTGCTGTTTTACCACTCGAAAGGTAGAGAAATGGTTAGAGTACACTATGTTAAATTATCATCAGTCTTAATATTATATTTTTTGACGTCAAAAGATGCCCATCTTGAAGCCTTATATAAGAATGGAGACTGAAATTTCTTTTATCCATGGGGAAAAGATGCATCAACAAAAACTTAGATTTTGCAGGAAGAAAAAACATGGAAAGCTATGAAAATACACTAAAATCTGTATTTTTATTGCATATAATAATAGATAGAGAAAAAATTCACCCAGGGACACATGTTAAAAATAGAATAAAGGCTTTGTTGACTTATAAATGAAAACTGCTTTACAATTTATTAGATCAGAGCTTTATTAGAATAGGCTAATTACCCCACCACCAGCACTACACATGCAAACAAAGGAGGGCAAAGGTCTCAGCACAGTATCACTACACACATACAGTAACCGGACACACACACACACACACACACACACACGGAGCACCTTTTGGCTGTGAGATAATGAGCTGCACCTCCTCCGGGCTGCTCTGCATGACCTCTGCTGCCTCGCTGAAAGTGACGCCCTCCAGGCTGATGTGGTTCAGAGAGATCAGACGACCACCTGAAGGCAAAGGTCACAGTGAAATGGTGCCAGTGTGGTTTTAAGACCCAGTGTGACCCCACAGACACACTTCAGATACCATTGTTGTCCTCTTTTGCACTTTCCTGCCTTATATTCTCTACACTGCTTAAAATAGAGGGAGATGCTGGATGATTTTCAAACACAGACGTCAAAATTAGCGGTAGGAATACATTTAATTGGTGTGTGTTGTTGCTGCAAACAGTGGAAGGTGGAAAGTTGCATGCTAGGGCTGTCATGATATCAGATTTTTAAATATTGTGGCCCAAACAATGCTACCTATAGAATAAAACCAAAACTCATACCGCTATGAGTCAAGTAAGTTTTAACTTAATTTATTGTGTGTTTTGTGTTTAACCATAACTGCACAATATCA